>AP027111.1:39625037-39812009 GCA_028142955.1 Pinctada fucata | reverse complement strand
TTTAAACCCTTGTACAGTGATCCTCATTCTAAACAATGTAATATGGCCAAGAGTGTAAAAGTTATACTAGTATAATGTGATTGTATATGCTAATCATGTCCAAGCTGAAATTGTCTATGCTTATTATGTACAGGCTATATGTTTTGAACCGTGTATCCAATCACTAATCAGTTTTTTGTTGCTTATGGTCCATACAATGTAGGTTTCAGACCACCGATGTGACCAAAGACAATTTCACTAAATATGCTTTTAATGAAATCATATATGCTAATCATGGTTCGGGCTATACCTAAAACAATATGGTGAATTACTTTCATGTTTAAGTATGATATTGCCCATGACTCAAAGGTTTCACATCATCTTGGCCTAAGATCAAAGTAACTTAGAGGGAGGGGGAGACATCTGTTTTTTTTCTGAAAAAAAAAACATTTTTTAGAATTTAAATTTTAATTTTTATATAGAAAATGTCTTGTATTTGTACCGCAAATCTTCAATGAAATGTCTAATATTAAATCAGTATTAGTGACATCATTTGTGTATTTTCATTTCTCTTTTGAGAACAGCATATAAATATGTCCATAAACATAGCAACAACCCCTTTGTTGGGCTGATCCGACATTGTCTGAATAGTTAACGTGGTTGTTTTCACCCCTTTTGTGCTTTCTATATATATATATATATATATATATATATACATATATATTTACCATAATCAATACTTCTTATTTTTTTATCATATGTACCGTCCTATCCTCGCTCCCCCTGAAATATGACATCATGGATGTTTCCATAGAAGCTTACAGAGCTAGGGTAGGATAATTCCATTTGTAGTAGTTTTTCTGAGTCGATTTGCTACTTAGTGGTGATTAGAAAATAATCCAGGTCCAGAGTCTGACCTAAATACATCACCTGTTGATAATGGAAATGAAAGTTATTTTTCACGACATTAAAAATATCTTTTGTCTATGATGCATTTGAATATTCAAAGTATTTTGCCTAAAACGGATATAATCAAGGACTTATAAACAGATGTTTGAAATTTATTGCTGACGAAAATTTCGTTAACTAGCTTTCAAAATTTTTGAAAGCTTTTCTCGTGAGCTATTTTGTGTCGAGAAAACCAAGATGGTCGAAATCAGAGCAACCATCTTCGTAATTTGCTTGATAAATAGTTTTATAATGATGTTTATTCAGATTAAATTATGAAAATATATATTCTTGGATTAAATGAAATATTGTATCTTGTTTTTTTTTTTATCATAAGTTTATTTAAAGATTCCGTGTTTCCGAGATCGAACAAGATTTTAATTACACAATTCTTGATATATCCAGCGAAACCATAGCTTCTCTGTGACTGTCGGAAGCTTTGAAAGATGTTTCACAATCGGTGAATTTTTAAAGTGCTACGCCAATAATGAGACGGCTTCTTTCATCCTCCTCCAACCTGTGCAGAGGAATTCGCCCGAGGCGTACATGAAGCGGCCATTGTAAAAACAATATGGCGCCCGAGCGTTCAAAAAGCTTTCAAAAGTTTCGTCAGCGATAGCTTTCAAAATTTTCGTCAGCGATTGCTTTCAAAATTTTCGTCAGCAATTGCTTTCAAAATTTCGTCAGCGATTGCTTTCAAATATTTTGAACGCTCCGAGATGACGAAGATTTTAAAGCTCATAGCTTTCAAAATTTTCGTTAACAAAGATTAGTTAACGAAATTTTCGTCAGCTATTTTTCGAAAGCTTTTTAGAGCTTTCAAAATTTCGTCATCTCAGTAGCTTTCAAAAATCGCTGACGAATAGTTAACGAAACTTTCGCATTTAGCTTTCAAAATTTCGTTATGTCGGCGTTAAGCTTTCGACTGGTGGGGACTCTATGTGGTACATGTACTCCAAACGGCATGAAAAATAACACGCACAGTTTCAATCATTACGATAAGAAAATTTCATCTTCTTTAATCGGCAGGACGATAGTTGTTCTATATTTATAACATGATCGTCTTGGATTTTCACCCGATTTTGAATAAGATCTTTTAAAGAAGTTCTTAATACAAAATATTTACTCTTGTTAGTGTGGTAGTCATCTGTGTTCGATGACGTCATCTGTGTTCGATGACGTAGCTGCTACGTATGCTAGATCATGAACATTTTTCCAACATTTCTGAATTTAGCACCAATTTACGTTTTTTAAAAATGATCTTCATCTGTCGAGGGGCGGGAGGTAAAGCCTCCAATCACATTTGCCCTTCTTCACTGCCATGGGAATGCCATCAGCTTGGGAAGTCCTCATATTCCTTGTATCATGAAAAGTATCAATTAAAATTTTGTCAAATGTTATGAGCCTTCAAAGTGATTGCATCATTAATCAAAATAGGTCAACTACGTCACTGATGTTCGTTGTGTTTCTATATTGTACTATGACCCACATTAATTGGAAACAAAACTTTTACTTACATGACGTCCACCTTAGCGTCTTCGAGCATTTTCTTCGCTGCCTCTCCGTCTTTTTTCCCTTTTTTATTGTACAGATTATAATATACAACCATCTTGACTTCTGATTGGTTGGTGTCTTTGGAAAAGTTACTGAAGAGATAGTACATGTATGTGACGTACATAGTACACCCACTGACTTCATTAGCTCCGCGCAACAATATAATAATACGGAAATGTTCCAACTTCCTAACCTTACACCAATGCCAATGAGTTAAAGAAGATCCTGACGATTATCTCAACAGCAATGAACCAGACACGTGCCGCGGACAGCAAAATCCTAATCAATAATGCATTCAGCCAAAGTGACTGCCAGACTCAGCCAATATTCACCCCAGCAGCGCCCTCTGTTTTAAATTCAAATTTGTGCAACTTTTTGCAGAGAGTGCACGGCACCAAATTTTCAGCAGGGTCGATTCAGCAGCAAAGTAAAATAAATATGTACATTGTAGTGTACCAAGTCTAACAGATATATTCGTTTTATTTCTCTTAGACTAGGTACATTACAATGTACATATTTATTTTACTTTGCTGCTGAATCAGCCCTGCAGGAATAGACAATCAGGTGAATGTAACAATGGCCCCATATCTTGGAACATCAACTGGCCATTTGCAAAACGAATGTGCCATTGTAGAAAACGAATGTGCCACAAGCAGTTTGAAAAATAAATGTCGCTTATAACACCAGGTCTCAACAATATTGTAGTAATTCTTTATTATAATGCTTAAAAGTATAACCTTTTTTTCAATTATGAAGAGAAAACTAAGTAGGAACAAAATCAATGGATGTCGAACCTACTCATGTGTACACATAACGTCTATTCAAGGAACGAGTGTCTTATTCTTTGCATCTTCTAATAAATTCATTTCGGTAGCGCCATCTACATTGAAGTTATTTACAAATGGACTCTGTGGAGACTGTACAGAGACATAGAACTGTTATTTGCATTTCAAAAATTTGAGTGAATTATTTTGGTTGTCTCCGTCTGTTCCTTCTCTTTTTATTAGCTCACCATTAGCGAGGCTAAAATGAGCTATTGTCATAGCCCGGCGTCCGTCGTCCGTCGTTAACTTTCTAACATTTTCGACTTCTCCTCTGAAATCGTTGCACGGAATTTCACGAAACCTTACAGGAAGTAAGAACTCAAGGTCCTCTACCAAGTTTGTGTGTTTCGTACCGATCGGTCAACAAATATGGCCGCCGAGGGCTCTGATTGGCTGACACATTTTTGACATCTCCTCTGCAGCCGCTGCACAGAATTTTATGAAACCTCACAGAAAGCAAGTACCCAAGGTCCTTTACCAAGTTTGTGTTTTTCGTGCCGATCGTTTAACAAATACAGCCGATGGCTCTGATTGGCTGACACATTTTTGACTTCTCTGCAACCGCTGCACAGAATTTCATAAAACCTTACAGGAAGCAAGTACTCAAGGTCCTCTACCAAGTTTGTGTTTTTCGTGCCGATCGGTCGACAAATATGGCCGCCGAGGGCTCTGATTGGATGACAAATTTTGGAATCCTCCTCTTTAACTGCTACACAGAATTTAACGAATCCCTCTGGAAGCAAGTACTCCTCCTGCTCGCAAATTCAGCGTCAGTATGCCCCACCCACTGTTTGAAATTCGTGCGCGCACGTTATGTGATTGGGGTCAACCTGCGTTCATCGTAAAATGAACGCCAAAATTGAATAGGCGTTTAACATAGGAAATCAACTAGCAATATAAATATTTGTAAATAACTTCAATGTAGCAATGTAAATATTTGTAAATAACTTCAATGTAGATGGCGCTACCGAAATGAATTTATGCAGCACTGACTACTGTACTCTTTTGAAATAAGGTTTATTTTGTTCAAATAGTTTATAAAAAGTTAAAATTCATGGTGAAAATGTTAAACAAATATTTACAACATGTATTTATACTGTGGAAACGTTTAAACAATCAATCTGTAAATACGAATGTAGATGGCGTAACCGAAATTAATTTATGCGGCACAGCTACTCTCATTATAAATAAGACCTATTTTCTTCCATTTGTTTATAGAAAGTTAAACTTCATCGTGATAACGTTTTAATAATACAAATGTCCGGTAACTTTTAAAAGTAACCGTATATGTTTATCCTTTGTAATGGATTATTTCTTGTTCTTTCACGTAGGGAGAATTGACACATGTGAAACAAAAGTTTCACTCAATTTCTGTAAAAATTCGAGGATGTTTTCTAAGATGCTCAACATTTGAATGTCTCTGAACATAAATATAAGGAATGAGTGTCTTACTTTTTGCGTTCATGGCTTTTGCGCTCTGCTTCGACAGGCGCAAACTTTCGAGAACCGCTTCGCTTTAGCGTAGTGATTGTGAAGAATCTACAACGTCTAGTCTCATGGCATATATACATACAAGAAAAAATCCCATTATACTATGACATTCTATAAGCGACTGAAGACAACAAATTATATTCTAAGATTTTTTATTTGGAATCACAGTCAATTAAAATAGCAGCAGTTATAGATTTCTCTTAAACATGTAGAACTTCCTTTCCTGAAAGAGTACTCAACAGGGAGCTTCATATCACAGTCATGATCACGTGCAGTTACTGTAGTAAATTGTAAACGATGCCAAAAAAAAAAAAATAAATAAAATAAAAATAATAATAATAGAATAGACAAATAAAATGAAAATAAATATGCATGTATAGGGATGATTGAATTAAATTTCAATGGAAACATCTACTAGAATCATACAATTGTCAGTTTTATTAATTGAACGTCTCTTTCTCGTAACGGAAAGAAACCACTTATAGATAATCATAAGTTGTACGTGATATTTTTACGATTTCCAGTTTCCCTGCCAGATGCCTTTATCATCAACTCTCCTTCTTGTCTTTTATAAGGCCTACAACATTTTGAAATTGAAATATTATTAACTTATATGTTACTACGGAAGGCACTCATTTATTCGATATCATCAGAAGTGAATTAGCACAGAAAATAACTGAAAATCATATCTTAAGTACATAAAAACTTCAAAAAGGATTTTCAGATATATCCGGAAGAGTGCGAAGTACCCCTCTGACGCGCGATACTCGCTTCGCCTTCATATCCTAACACTGTTTACTATATGGAGCAACAACTCAAATTTATGTCCAGTTTTCTGCTTCACATCCTTCCAAACTCATATAAACCCAAACATTCTAAGTGTTTCATTAACTGTGCCTACTACAAAAGATTTTAAAAGAAGGGAGGAGATCTCCAACAAGACCCCGTTGCAGCATCAATAGCAAAACACCAAAAACACCCGATGCAAAAACAAAAAAGACGAGTACAGCACGAGACGGAAAAGAGACACACGACATGTAAACATCAAACACAAAAGACTACAAACAGTTAGACAAATAACTCCGGACTGGACATTTGTCCGGAGTTCAGCCCCCAGAAGCACTGTAGGTAGGTAGCTTTTGATTATCAGGTGTGGTAGTACTTACCAAGAGAAACTTATTCCACAAAAAAATTTTCACCTGTGCCTCCAGGTAAGGCCACCAGAGGTAATTAAAAAAAAAATTCCCACGGGAATTCCCGTGGGAAAAATTTTCCCGTCATTTTTCTGTCAAAATCCTGTGGGAAAAATTGGATTCCCGTGGGAAAAATTTTCCTGACTTTCATTTCAAGTAAAATACGGGAAAAATTTTCCCGTCATAAAAATTGACAGGAAAAAATTTCCCGTCAATATATCATGACGGGAAAAAAAATCCTGTGGGAAAATTTTTCCCGTCTTTTTAAACGACAGGAAAAATTTTCCCGTCTTATGAAATGACAGGAAAAATTTTCCTGTCGTTTTTTCCTGTCAATTATTAAAAATGTTAACAATAATACTGTAAATTAAGATTCTCATAGTAAATGAATTATAACGTATTAACAAAATACATGTATGATTTATATTAAAAAGTGTATAAAAAGTTTATTGCAGGATAAATAGAAATATAAGCCTAGCCTGCATTATTGAAAACCAAATGTTACCTGCCAAATGTTAGAATTCATGTTTTTGAATTTTATTTGCAGTTATCTTCTGTTTGCACATTTGCTTTTCCTAAAGAGTTCGGAAAATGTACATGTATATAAATATGGATACACTTTTACAAATGTGAAAGTGCAATGTACATGTAGGTGGGTGCTCGTCAAAGACACATATATTGCATTGTATGTGCATATCATTGTACGCAACTTTAAAGAAAAAACTTGTTAATAGTAATGTCAAATTAACTTGCAGAAAGTCACTTTGTCAGAAATTTGTCCATAGAAAAATCTGAAAAATTCCTGCAGTTTTCTTCTTATACTGATATATTCAGAAAAAACATTTAAATAATAAATTAGAAATAGAAAACCTGGTCAAATTTATTGTAGAATATTCATATGCGCGCCAGCGCGCGCGCGAAGCGCGCGTGCGAAAGCGCTATTACGATCAGGTCCTATACAGAGTTATGTTCCTTTGCTATAGCCTAAACGTTTCAGTTTGCGGACGCCATTTTGATTCATGGGGAACATAGGAGGAAAAAATTACCAACATTTAAAAATCAAATACTGTAATTATTATTCTAACTCATAAAGATGCTTCACTATACTCGTTAAAATAAAAATTAAATAAAGTTTGTCTTTCATTTTGGAATCATTATCAAAGTCTGCAAAATGTTTGCATGGTTTTTTTATTCTTTTTTTCATCACAGTAGACACGATAGAAAGACTTCAATGATTTCTGGAGCTTATGAACCGCGACTGCCAAACAATTCAAACATTTGTCGATCAGTAAGAGCTCACATAAAAAACAAAAGCTTACCATTTACTTCGTCAGTCCGTGTCAGTGCAATGTAAACGGAAAGTCGTTGTTACTTCTGATACCAGTAGATTAACATTGTGTATGCAGTGATTACAAATATAAAATCTACTGGTACAGAGAAAGCTTAAAAAGAGGTAAATCCCAACACAACAAATACATGCACATGGTCGGCTGCAGACTCTACAAAAATGCGTCATCAATCACAGGGCCAATGTTAACTTATCAAGAAATAGAAACTAAAACTGAAAGTTGTGTTACTTTCATTTTCCATGCACTTCACATAGTGACTCAGATTTTTACTATCTCGGTGCATCGAGACCATGTGCATCGATTACTAATTACGTCACAAGAAGTTCCAAGAAAGGTATTTTTAAAAATCGCAGGTCAGAGTTCTAAAGAAAGGGGGGGGGGGGGGTCAAATTGAGGTAATTTGTACAGGCAAAATCATTAATCCTAGGGGGGGGGGGGGGGGGGCAACTTTCAAACAAGTTACACAGTCATAGGCGGCAAAGGTTTGCAATATAATTCAATCAGTGAATGAATAAAAGCCGATCGATAAGTCTGATGATAAGTAGGAGATGGGGGGGGGGGGGGGGGGGGTTACTGGTCACCAAATCTATCCTCTAAGCGTATGCATGGACCGGGGGGGGGGAGTTCAGGATAAGCTACCTGGATGACTCACATAGGTATTTCAAATATTTATTGATATCACCAAACATGTTGGCATACATCAAAATAAACTTGAAGTAACAAAGTGACCAAGACAAAACAAATTTAAAACTAACTACATGATTATACACGTAGAAAATGGACTAGCAAAGAGTGATCAAAAACTCAATCATATGAATGGGTGCGGCAGGGTGCCAGCATATAACATTGGGTCATTAATTCAGTCTTTACTGAGTCTGATATAATCGAAAATTGCATGAGATTTTTTTTCTAAAATATAGTCTGCATTAGAAAGAACCACCAGAGTACGTTAAGTTTTCTGTCTTCTTTGCCATGTTTACTGATGGAAATAGGAACAGAAAATTAAAATTGAAGTATAAATCATATAATCATCATCATCCAAAAGCAGAATACACACTGATAAATTTTGTCAAAAGAGTCAAGGAATAAGACTTGAAGAAACCACTGAAATAACAAATTAAGGCCTTTTAGTTTAATCATCCTTTATTTAAAACAATTCAGTGAAAAAGGATTGGGCAAAAGTTTTCATAACATGATTAATGTATGATGCCCTCTCCTAAGCTTCTTAATGAATCATGTGAATATTTAAGTTTTTGTCAGACAGTCAATCCCTTAATCTGCTTGACTTCAATTCAACAACATACTGAACTGAGCAGGACTCTCAGACTCTGTAAGGAGACATTGAGGCAACAGTAGCTTCAATATTTCGTCCATCTCACACGTTATTTCTATTCGGTTATACCGAATAGAAATAACGTGTGAGATGGGCAAAATATTGAAGCTAAGGCAACAGGTAATATTGAAGCTAAGGCAACAGGTATGGCGGCAGATGTAGAAAACTTGATTTTTCCATGGTGGTCCAGTCGTCAGTCATGTGTTTCCAGCTTTTCAATTTGAAAAGAATCATACATAAAAAATTAACCCGGAAAATTCGGATTTTTAGCAAAATCCAGGGGGGGGAGGGGTTCCTCTGTGACTGTGAAAAGATCAGGATCTAGCTTGGTTTGAGTGAGTAGGAATGAAATATGCATGGCCAACACTGTTACATTTCTATGTGTTGATGTCTTTGAAAAGTAGTGCATTGATAATTATACAATATATATATACATACTTTACAAAATCACGCAAATTGTAAATGTACAAACTAAAAATATCTTTAAGCTCTTTAACAATATTTTTTTCAAAAAAGCTCATCATGACATATACACACAAAACACATCTCTTAATATAGATTCTATGTAAAAACCTAAAAAATCAGACATGTTTGGCCACGACATGTCTCAGATTTTGGATATCTTTTGTGTATAAGGTAAATATGATGTCCCCAGAACGAATTGACCTTCCATTTTTTTCTCCGACGTTCCGTTGCCATGGTAACCAAGGTTTTGTATAAAAACACCTTTAAACAAGGCATTTTTATGCATCCCGTTACCATGGAAACAAATGTTGAATGTATATGTAATTTTCCGAAAAGATTATTTAAATCCTCTTAAGTTGATACAATTTGATTTTTCGATGCTCCTTCTTTCTGTGTGTTATATAAATTCACTTCAATTTCAAGAAAAATTGCTTATTAAAAATGAGCCATTTTCGGCCAATTTAGGCCTTATTTTACCTATATTTTACTTACTTTTGACAAGAGTAATAATGCAATTGCACAAGATTTGAAATACAGTTGACTATTTCCTGAAGAGTATTATGGGAATCGAAGGAAATTTATCTAGAAGTGAGATTTTTCTGTTTACATGCCTTTGAAATAGGTTACCATGGCAACATTTGGTACGAAGGTGTAAATACCTGTCATAAGTAAAAAGCTAATTTCTACAGATGTATGCCTACTATTGTTACAAAACTTGGTATGTAGATGTATTAAAGACCATTTGATGCTATCATGACCTTGAGAAAATGTCAAGGTCATTTGCTCAATTTTCAAGGTCATTTAAAAATATATGCTATTTTCAGGCCAAATTTTGTGGTTTTTCACTTAAAAGAGACATGATTAACAGTAAACAGTATGGAACCTTGGCAAAACAATCAATTATCGGTAAAAGTATGATAAATGTATTATTTGTTGGGATGAGTATCACATTTATCAGAGACCAATGAAGACCCCAAAAAATGTCACATATTTTACGAGAAAATTTTAGAAAATCGCAATTTTATGCTCCTTTGAAAGAATGTCATACATAGAAGTGAAATACAATTTAAGAAAATTGTGATGAATTCTACTTCTTTTGATCGGTTGTTCAACTGTAAATATTCAAAATCAAAATATCTAATGAAATAAGTAAGAGAGATCAATTTAAATTAATTGGAAATCCTGATTTTTGTCTTAATTTTAGTCTAAATTTAGAAATGACCTTGAGATTTGGACAGATGACCTTGAAATGATTTGAAGGTCAATTGATAATGATAAATATAATTTGTATACTGGTATGCTATTTCATAATCATAGGACTCAAACATGAGGAAAAACAATGTTTTTAAATATGCGGTATATGGTAATATGGATTCCAAGTTGCTATAGCAACGGATTTTGATTGGCATTCATGACAAAATGCTGAGTTTCACCATAGATTTTATTTCTTGATTTTTCCCAGCTATAGACATTTATTTTGGCAAGGTGATGTTAAATACCCATAACATTCACCGAATAATGGTTTTCAACCTTCAAAATAATCAAAAACAGGCCAATAATGACCCTAAAAGTAGGCCTTATTTTTGCTAAATTTTCACATAATTTGACTGAATATCAACAACTACCTGATAACCCCCTCCCCCGAAAAAGTTATTCTTGTCAGAGTTAAACTTACAAAGAAAAGTTTTTGTGTTCATAAAGTAAATTTTGACCATGGTTTCCATGGCAACAGAATTCCACAATATGTCTCATCTCTCATATTTATGGGGGTGTCAAAAAGATTGACCCCGTTACCATGGCAACCGTTGTTCAAAAATAACAATATGGTTTGTTTTCATTGTTTTTACATTAAGTATGATAATTACAGAAAGTTTCATCAAAATCCATGATATGCCGTGGCCAGCTGTTTTAGGTTTTTACAGAGAATCCATATTAAGATTGGAAAACATTAAGTGAAAACCCACTCTCACACTTCTTGCATAGTTTACAAATCTGCCACTTACCAGGGGCAAAATACATGTACATCAAGTTGTAGTCTCTTGTATGTACCTTTTTGTGATGTTTCAGTATTGTCAAGGACTTATAAACAGTTTATAAGTCCTTGGTATTGTATATATAAATTTTTCTTAAGTTTTTTTTTCAAGTGATGTTCATTGAATTTGATCAAAGGCGAATGTGTCACTTGAAAAAAAGAAAGAAAAAAAAAAAACAGTGAACGTGGTTGTTTTTACCTTTTCACGGTGCTGTTTATATTGGAGTCATGTATATATATATTTTTCTTATTATAATATATATTTTTTTAAAGCTATACAATCAATTATAAATTTACTTATCAGCTAGTATTCATCTAGAATTTATTGTTTAACTAGTAGCTGGCGCGCTTTGATGGCTTTGCCATGTTTCATATTACATTTTTCTTGTTTGAAGTTATGAATAACTGTGAAATGGGCATATAATAATGTGCCAAATTACATAATACTTCTACAAACCAGATCCTGATGTGCATGTGCATTGTCAGAGGAAATTCGCTAAAATTTTGAAGTTTTGCATTTGTAACATGCATCGTCTAGGAGTTATACTTACAAGGTTGACTTTCTCATATTGAGATGCTTAATGACTACGACATATTACCTGTGCTAAAATAAACGTTTGCAACCGACAAAAGGTAATATTTCATAGACATGTCACATTTTGAGATCTACTTTCGATTTCGTTGTCACAGCTAATTTTACCGCGCGGATGTCAGCACAGATTTCATTCATACATCTTCAGTAAAAGAAGACAAGTTTTTTTTGTTTTTATTTTTTTTTTGTTATTTTTTTTTTATTGTTGTTTTGCTTTGTTTCTTCTTTTCTTTCTTTCTTTTTTTTTTTCGATGCCGGGGAGGGGGGGGGGGGGGAGATCTGAAGACCTGAGGTGAGATAGATTCGATTTTTTCCCCTGCGAAATACTAGATTGCTAGGATCATAGTATGCAGTATTACTGCGCATCGACAGGCGAACACAATCGCTTTTCTAAAAGTCCTTTTTGAGTTTCAGAATAGATGCATTTTAAACAAGATTTCGTAGAAATGATCGATCCAATACTTTTCAAGACGCTAATTCCGGCTATTTATTTATTTATTTATTTGTTTGTTTGTTTAGTTTAACATGCCTAAGGACAAGATAAGGACTCCTAAGGACCCCCCTCTTTCCCCTCTTTGTACTAGACACTAAACAACCTTCCACATAGTCATCACAGATTTAATGCTCAACCTATATTGTATAACTTAATTAACACGTATTCCGGATAACACACCATTGCCATCCTATGTCAGCACCGGTTACCCATTGGTCTCGTTGGTTTATGTATCTATTGGTCTTTTGTGTTTGATGTTTTTGTGTCGAATGTCTCTTTTTTGTCTCTTGCTGTGCTCGTCTTTGTATTTTCGCATCGGATGTTTTGGTGTTTTGCTGTTGGTACTGCAACAGGGTCTGGTTGGAGATGCCCTAGCTCCCTTCTTGATTACTAGGTCATATAATCCAATCATAATGCAAAAAGAATAAGTTTTCTGTAATGCATATAGTTTCGGATAGTACACACAAAATAATATACATATATAGACTTTCGTAAGAGAAAATGACCTCTCCCAATTTTTCTAAGACCCAGAAAGTATTGATTCACAAGAATCATTCATGGTTTCAGAGCAGTTGTGAAAGCAAGATAAAAGGCGCAGGACTAACGGGCGGATGGACAGTCAGAGAACGGGTTTTTGTTTTTATTTTTTTTTTAATTTTGGGGAAGGTGCCTGTGCCTGTCCAATTTGGGAAAATTTGCGACATTCTTTCTGAAATTGAGAGAATTTTGTACAAATTCTCACCAAATTATAACCCTAAAGTATCATTAATTAACACTGATAATCTATTGATTTGCTTGAACTGAACAAGGGATGAATCAAAAACATTTAAAAATGTGCTTAGAAATAGGACATTTTGTGCTGACTTCCAGGTTTTGAGTCTTATTTTCTCAGGTGATTTTTTCATAATGCCTCTTTGGGAATTTCAGGGTGATTTTGGGGGAAAAATAGAGGAAATTTGGCATTGAGAAGGGGCCGAAATTCGTCCCCAAAACAAGTGGAAAAATCCCTGGACTGATGGACGAAGGGTCATAAGCTCGGTCTTCAATCAGTAGAGCTACGAGGGCTGATTGATAAGTTGTAAGCCTCTCACTGAAGAATATGAATTTTATCAGACATTTTTCATTCTTTTTCTACGTAATTATTCCCCAACAGTATCTATACTCTTTTGCCATCGATGTTTAAGGACCTTTAAAGAACCTTCATCTTGACTGGTCAGAAAGTCATTCACCACAAGTATGAAGTCATCATCGGACTGAAAGTGGTTGCCAGAAATAGCTGCTTTCAGTTTTTGGAATACATGAATGTCTGATGGAGCAAGATCAGGTGAATAAGGTGGATATTCAATCAAATTCAAATTCTGCATCCCAGAAAACCGAGACTCAAAACGTATCAATCAGCCCTCGTACATACTAGTTCTAATACTTCGCCCTTTTCACAAGGCGTGTCAATGTATACAACTTCTTGGTTTATGCATTGCTTATTGTATCTTATCAATGGTGCGGATCTAAGCGGACGGTCATACCCCCCCCCCCCCCCCCCCCGGCAGTGTGCGGTTTTTTTTATCAGGCTCAGTTTTATTATCATATTGTCCTATGACAAATTCGAAATATATTGAAAATATTTGATTTTGCTTAATGACTACTGCACTATATTTATATATAATTAATCATGTGCGCAGTGATTTTTTTTATTTTTTGTGGATACTGCGCAGTTATTGTTGGAAAATGTACCTCAAACATTATATATATAGTGTGTTCCCACATAGACATAATGATATTTCCTCAATTTGATATAGTTATAATAGTCAGAAGTTATGAAATCTCATTGTCTCGTACCCTCCCAAGCTCGGCACTTCGATCGTGCCTTGAATCGACCCTTTGGGTCGATACAACCCCATAAAAATTTGTATGTACTCCCCCCCCCGGCAATTGGGGTTCTGGGTCGGCCCCTCCCCCCCCCCCCTTTTTTTCAACCTCTGGATTCGCCCTAGATCGAGAACAGGCCAAAATTTTATTCTTATGTTTGTATTTACTAGTAACTACCAAAATACCAACTCAAGAATAAAATTATGGCCTGTTCTCGGTCTAGATCCGCCCCTGCTCCGATTGCACCTCTGCAATATTTTTTACAGGGGAGGCTCATGGAACCCCTTTATGCGTGGGATCAACATCTCCCGCACTTTCGCGCCTCGAGTCGAGACCCTCTGCTTATGATATAACCATATCAGTTGATTTAAATAAGTAAAGGAACCTTGCGTGATACCATTTCGACTGAAAACGGACAACTGCAAATCGCAGATGACCTGATAGATCGTGAACCCAAAAATCGAACAAAGCAATTTCTATTGTAAAGTATATCAGACTATTGTTTTGACAAGTACACAGGAGCGTACATTTTGTACCTTCGGTTTGTGAATTCAACCATGCATGGAACAGTCGGGGAAACTTCCTTATATGGAAGTCAAATATAGCGGAACGACTGCGTCACATAATCAGTTCAGAGTGAGCGCTCCCTCATATTCAACCAATCGCTTCAATGAACTTTGCATTATGGGATTACTATGATAGTAAAATCTTGTGTATATTTTGCCTTTAGTATTGTCTTTAAAATTGCTTCGCTATTGCAGAAATCGCAATCAAAATCCTTGACATCTTTGTCACTTATACTTCAAAGGTATATTTATCGATTCCATGTTGCATTTTTAAAAATTCAAACTCTAAATTCAGATATTAAGATGAGAAAATGGCACATTTGTAATAAAGACTTGCATTGGTCCTACACATAACCTTCGTGAAATCGATCCATACAAAGATTTTTTCTGTACTAGACATGAATAAATTTACGTTTTGTGAATATAAAAACATCGAATATTGAAGAATAATGTGTTTCTAATGTATACGTTGCAAACTGTTGTTAAAGAAATGCCAGGAATTGATGAAGAATTCATCAGGTACCCCCTGGTATTTGCCGAAAGTGCATATTTTTTTTCATTATGTATGGTTTTTTTTTCTCAAGACATGGCTTTACACCCCTTTTCGTTGTATGTACTATGTACTAATTAAAAAAAAAAACGATATGTCACGGAAAAGCATAAGTAATCGAATTTGTTAAACAATAAAATTTATACGAAGTTGAAATCCACACTTTCTACACCATTAGCAAATCTAGAATTTTTTTTCCAAGGAGGGGTGGGTGTCCAACCTGTCAGGAGGGTCAACATACGAGTCTGAAAAACATATTAACATAAAAATGGGAAATATAAAAATGGGTATTCTAAAAGGGGGTGTCCTCCCCCCCCCCTGGATCCAAATTATTCAGTTAAGAGCATACTATAGATACATCAATTACCTTAGCTGAAATCTCATTCTCACAATTAATAATAACTTATCAAAACTACTGTACATGTAGGTGGCGCCACACACTTTAAAATAAAAATTCATTTGAGCAGAATTGGGAAATTTATGAGTTTTTATTTGTCTTTCAAATAATTATGGCATGATGAATTTATTTATTGGTACCGATGTAAGGTTGGGATGGGAGATATTACAGTTTTATTGCAAGTGGAATAGGCCGGTATTGTTCTTTTTATCCTAATTTATAGTTCTCTGAGACGTACCCCTGCTTCCTCATCCAGGGCCAATTTTATGCTCTCTCTCTGATTTTGAATTTGCGAAAGAGAGGAACTGAGCTAATGTAGAACGTATAATACGAATGTTGTATCATAATTTTCATTGAGATCACACATTGAACCATTCAAAAGTGCATGATTTTATCACCTTGATTTACAGTCTTAGACTTAGAATTTTTAAAAATGCAACATGGAATCGATAGATATACCTCTAAAGAATATGTGACAAAGATCTTAAGGAATTTAGTCCATTTTCTGCGATGGCGAAGCAATTTTGAAGACAGTACTAAAGCCAAAATATACGCACGATTTTACTATCATAGTAATCCCATAATGCAAAGTTCATTGAAGCGATTGGTTGAATATGAGAGAGCGCTCACTCTGAACTGATTATGTGACGCAGTCGTTCCGCTATGCTTGACTTCCATATAAGGAAGTTTCCTCGACCTGTGGAATGACAATATGCTAAGCTATGGCTATTGCATAATCTTACATAAGGAGGAGAGGGCCGGTGCTTCATGAAAGTGACGACCATACCATTTAAAGAGAGGAAAATGGAAAGGGGTAGGGGTGATACATTAGCAGCAAAATAGCAAAATAATTAGCAGCAAAATAATTTAAAATAACTTGATGAATGTAAATAATATAAACTGTTTTGTGGTTATATGTTGTCACGTACGCTTATAATTGAGTAAAAATAAAACTTTAAAAAAATCAACCAACACGTACCTTCCCCTTGGAAAAAAAACCAATCAGCAAAAAAAAAAAATAATAATAATTGATACAATAAACCGGCAAAATAACCTAACCAATCCCCCAACCACCCCCCCCCCGGGCCAAAAGAAGATTAACAAGATTTATATATCAATACTATTTGTAGCTATCTTTTATTGCTGCTCGTTATTGTAAAGTCATATTAATTAAAACAAACAAACAAACAAGACAAATAAAAAAACAAACAAACAAACAAAAAAAAAAAAAAAAAAAAAGGCAGAAGAACAAAAATACCTTAACTGCAAAATGAAGCCTTCTCGAATAGTGACGACAATTTCTTTAATTCGAGTCTGGACTGCAGAATCAAACATTTTAGAGTCGGGCATGTCAAGAAAATAACTCTCGAAGGACTTATTTATAAATCGTATAAAATCCTTGATGTAAATAAATCTGATTTTGTAATTATGTTTAGTTGTTATTCTGGGTATCATTATTTTGTTCACAATTAATAGTTTAACAATAATTAAATTGAGAAAAAAGTTAAAAACAAACATACATGTAGCAAAAACAAAAAAGGAACGAAAACAAACTTGTGACCAAATTGCGTAATCTTACACAGTTTTCACGCATCGCAGCTGGTATTCGTAACGTGTTGAAATTGACGATCATTCCAGGAGAGAGAGAGAGAGAGGGTCTAAAAAAAGAAAGAAAGAAAAAGAACCCAAAAATATTAATCAAAGAATAAAGCCAATGTCGTATGTAATTTCGGCAATTTATTCATTAGTAGTCCTAATGAATATGGTAATTGATCAAAATTGCCCATAGTACATAATTATGACACCAAACTATATACTAGTAATGTACGTAGCTTCTCTCTGACCATTGCGTAATCTTACATAACACAGTCTTAGCGGGATAGGAGTATATATGCGAAAGAGTCCATTCCAGTAGAGGGGAGGTCTACGATATCAATGTTTTGATGCTTACATGTATCAGGCTAAAACTGATAACTGAAATATTTTTTTTTAATTGTTATGAATTAATAAAACAAGCAGATGTGACGACCATTTCATTCGCGGAAAGGAGAAAAAAAAAGGGGGGGGGGGGGTCATTGCAGCAGAAAATAGTTCGGTATATATAAATAATTGTAACTGTTTGCTTGTCTCTCTGGATATCTTCATTTTGTTCAATATGGTAAACTAATTATTGTTTCTGACGATGATTATGATTATCAGTGAAAAATGAACAACAGTAAAGCAAATAAAATACAATGTAGCCTGCCTTCCTCTCTGAATACCCGGACGGGTCGTAAATTGTGTCAAGCTGCGAGGCCCTGCTACTGTATTATGTAAGATTACGCAATTTCGTCTCAGTACTCGGCAATCTTAGCTACAACCCCCCTCCCTTCTCTTCAGTTTATGGGATTAATTGATTATCAGAGTTCAATCCATGGGGCCCTCATATGTGTTGAAAATCAGATCCGCTCGCTCGTCCCTCCCTAATACTAATCTCATGACGGCCAGACTGGGGGGGGGGGGGGGGGGGGGGGGGGGGGGGGGGGGGCGCTATAGGTGGGTACGGCAAGGGCATTCAGGTGTTGTGGCACTTTATAAAAGCCGGACCATCCTGCACGCAGTATATAATTATACAACACTCTTGCAGTGGGAATCGGAAATTTTGTAGAAAGAGTTATGAGGCATCCCAAATGGGGAATGGTCTGACAAGAATAAACTGCAACAGGCAATTGGTCGAATGTAACATAGGGCTGCCAGGTGCCCAAACAGAGAAAAACTGTCGAAAACCACTTGTAACCATTGAAATTTACATGTAAAATCTAATCATATTTTAAAAATAAAAATCACTTCCTCAAATAAATAAGTCCAGAGAGACAACATATCAGAATAAACCAATCGGTATATTACCCCCCCCCCCCCCGAAAAAGAAATAATAATAAAAATTAAAGAGTAGATAAATAACGAAACAAGTCCATAGTAAGATTCCGCCCACAGCCTATATACATGCAATGTAGCATGGCGGGCTTTTCACACCTCGCCGCTGACGACGGACACTTCGAGGAATGGAGGAAGAAAACGAGGGGGGGGGGGGGGGGGAGGTGAGGTCTTGATAGCAGAAAGTAATTCCAGTTGGTTTTTGATATAAAAATTAAAAATTTGTACGGTTGCTCCTTGCCCCCCCCCCCTCCACCCCCAACGCAGCTATTGTGTTAATTCACTAGGCTCTGAAGCTTTCATTTCCAAGAGACATTTCTAATGTTATTGCCTAATCGTACATAACAAATTATGTGACGATCCGGCGTGGAAATAAAGCAGGAGAGTGGGTTGGATGGGTTGTCTTTGTAGCAGAGATCGACATTACATACGTCTTGTTTTCTTACATTGTCTATTTGCTTAGAACTTTGACTTTCTACATCACTCATGCTCATGGTAAAACCAATTAAGTGAAAAAATGTAGCTTGCTTTATTAGTTGGGGATCCAGCGCCCCTTGCCGGGGATCAAGGGCGAATTTTGCCGATTCTTAGTGAAAGGGCCAAAATATGGGGTTTGGGGGAAAATTTTGGGTCAGTACGAAGATCCGCCCCACCCCCTGATTCCGCCCATGTTTACACAGAAATCTTTATCTATGTGTGCCTTGGTATAGGCGGCACACGGAGATTTGCTGGCATTGGGACTTTGACGGGACGGGGACGTCCTTTCTGAATCTTACCGACTTTTTTCGGCGTGGAATTATCAATTAGATTTGGAACGAACGATACCATGAGATGAGATGAGCGAACAGGCATGTCGAGCTGACCGAGCGGCTGAACGAAGCTGAAATATTTTGAAATCGTTTTGCAAATGCAGGATTGCTTTAGTCTATATCACAAGAGTTAGCATTTATTTATCGTAACGATCACATAGTTTTCACGATAAAGCGATAAACATGATTATCTAACTGTCTTATTGTCTGAGTTTCCTCTGTTTTGCATCTAACATCTACATTGTATTAACAACCCCCCCCCCCCTTTGGCCACTTAAATACATTTTAGCTTGCAACTTTCAGCTTCTCCAAGTTCTTTAAGGAAATGGAAAGTTAAAATTGTCTGAAACCAGTACTTGTAACTTTGAGTGTACTGAAAACCAATGATTTTGATGGACATGATGAGACAGACTTACTGTCTGCGCAGCTCACTTCAGAAATCGGAATATTGCCGTTTTTTCCACCTTGTCGACATAATTTATGATTAAAATTTATATAGGGGATAGATCTCAAACTGTAATGATATGTGTACCTACGACCAATAATATGCTCACATGTGGTGAAAGAAATAATTAGTTTTAGATGCATCTAGGGAGTTTTCTATGTTAATTTTAGCGTGACGTCGCTGATATTTAGCACTGAGTCTATGGAGAATGTCGACGACGTTACGCAAAGATTAAACATAAAAACCTTGCCATCTAAAATTATTTTCTTTCACTGTGAGCATAATATTGGTCGCACAGATACACAGATAGTTATGAGAGTTTGAGATCTATCCCACTATATATATTTTAATCTGAAAATATGCCGACAAAGTTGAGACAACTTCAATTTTCCAATTTCTGAAGTGAGCTGTATGGACATTAGCACATTCAGTGTTATCACTTGACTTTGACGCAGAGTAATTTTTGAAAATCTAGTCAATGAAATTATTAAGTCAGAGTCTGTCCGTCCGTCAATGCGTCAACATTTTGTTTAAAGTGTTGCATTTTAAGGGGTATTTTTAGATAACTGTTCAGAGCAGCAACTTTAAACCATACATGATGATAGACCATAATGAGATGAATCAAATGCACCCACAAAATTTGATCTTTTTAGCTCGCCGGGACGAATGTCCGGAGAGCTATTGTCATACCCCCGGCGTCGGCGTCTGCGTGCGCGTGCACAAAAACTTTAACCTTGCTTATAACTTTTAAACCAATACAGATTGGGCTTTCATATTTCACATGTGCATTCCTTGTGACAAGACCTTTCCATGGATACCAAAATTTTTGACCTTGTGACCTTGACCTTGGAGATTGACCTTCTTTTGAAAAACTTTAACCTTGGCCATATTTTTGGAATGGTAAGTGATAGGGCTTTGATATTTCACATGTGTATTCCTTGTGACAAGACCTTTCCATGGATACCAAAATTTTTGACCTTGTGACCTTGACCTTGGAGATTGACCTACTTTTGAAAAACTTTAACCTTGGCCATATTTTTGGAATGGTAAGTGATAGGGCTTTGATATTTCACATGTGTATTCCTTGTGACAAGACCTTTCCATGGATACCAAAATTTTTGACCTTGTGACCTCGACCTTGGAGATTGACCTACTTTTGAAAAACTTTAACCTTGGCCATATTTTTGGAATGGTAAGTGATAGGGCTTTGATATTTCACATGTGTATTCCTTGTGACAAGACCTTTCCATGGATACCAAAATTTTTGACCTTGTGACCTCGACCTTGGAGATTGACCTACTTTTGAAAAACTTTAACCTTGGTCATATTTTTGGAATGGTAAGTGATAGGGCTTTGATATTTCACATGTGTATTCCTTGTGACAAGACGTTTCCATATATACCAAAATTTTTGACCTTGTGACCTTGACCTTGGAGATGATTGACCTACTTTTGAAAAACTTTAACCTTGGCCATATTTTTGGAATGGTAAGTGATAGGGCTTTGATATTTCACATGTGTATTCCTTGTGACAAGACCTTTCCATGGATACCAAAATTTTTGACCTTGTGACCTTGACCTTGGAGATGATTGACCTACTTTTGAAAAACTTTAACCTTGGCCATATTTTTTGAATGGTTAGTGATAGGGCTTTGATATTTCACATGTGCATTCCTTGTGATAAGACCTTTTTTATTGTTGTTGTTGCAATTTACATATGGTTGCCACCGGCGAGCTATGTTGTCATTCTGACAAGTCTGGTTTTTTTTTTTTTTTAATACTTGTATAAACAATTTAATATCTTTCTTCTGGTTAAAATTGATACACATTCTTATAATTTCTTGACAACCACTTTGCACAGCAACTTGAAACCATACATGATGGGACGAATCAAATGCACCCACAAAATTTGATCTTGACCTTTGACCTTGATATAGAAATTTCTGAACATGTTTTAGCCATCAGGTATTAAACTATGAAGAGAATTAATAAGTTACTTTACACAAGATAAATCTTGATAAGACCTTTTATTTCAGACCTTGACTTTTGACCAAGTGACCTTGACCTAGTGACCTTGAAGGTTGACCTACTTTTCAAAAAAATTAACCATGACTATTTCTTTGGAACCTCGGGAGGTAGGGATTTTATACTTAATTTGCAAACACCTTGTGATCAGAGCATTCATTTGTGACCTCGACCTCTGACCTAGTAACCTTGACCTTTTTTTTATAACATAAACCTTTGTTAAATTTTTTTAATGTCATGGATAGAACTTCCATGTATCACTTACAGATTCTTTAAAGTTTACAACAATTTTTCATAAAACCCTGCCTTTTGACCTACATGTAGTGGCTTTGACCTTAACTTTGGTAAACACTTCAAAACTTTACTCATGACTGTATTTCTTGAACCATAAGCAGAATTTCGTTCAAATTTTACATTAAGATTCTATTATATTCTATATTTACCTATTAATTCTGTTTGTACGAGTACTATTCCCTCATAGACTAATAGTGTTGCTTTTGGAAGGAATAGTGTTACCTTCCAAAAGCAACACTGAGAGAATAGTACCCACACAAACGGGCATTAATAGGTTTAATGCATCACATGACCTTGATAGCAATTCTTAAAGGACCATCCTAGCTATTCAGATTTTACACTGAAGCTGTTTTACAAGGAAGTGGCAATAACTATATTTTTGTGTCGCCTGCGAAGCATAGCGACACTTAGGGATCACTTTGTCCGTTGTCCGTCTGTCCGTCTGTCAGTCAGTCAGTCAGTCAGTCAGTCCGTCCATCCGTCTGTCTGTCTGTCACACTTTGGGTGTCACACCCCATAACTTTTCATTGGTAAGTGATAGGGCTTTGATATTTCACATGTGTATTCCTTGTAATGAGACCTTCTTACACATACCATAATTTTTGACATAGTGACCTTGACCTAGATATTTGACCTACTTTTCAAAAAAATTAAGATTGGTTATATCTTTTGATTGGTAAGTGATAGGGCCTTGATATTTCACATGTGTATTCCTTGTGATGAAACCTTTTTACACATTCCATAATTTTTGACCTAGTGACCTTGACCTAGATATTTGACCTACTTTTCAAAAAAAAATTAAGAATGGATATATCTTTTGATTGGTAAGTGATAGGGCTTTGGTATTTCCCATGTGTATTCCTTGTGACAAGACCTTTCTACACAGACCATAATATTTGACCTTTTGTCCTTGATCTAGATATTTGATCTACTTTTCAAGAAAAGTAATGTTGGCTATATCTTTTGATTGGTAGGTAAAAGGGCTTTGATATTTCACATGTATTTTCCTTGTAACAATGCCATTCTACACATACTATAATTTTTAACCTTTTGACCTTGACCTAGCTATTTGACCTTCTTTTCTAAGGTTGTATATATCTTTTGATTGGTAAGTGATAGGTCTTTAATATTTCTTATGATGAGACCTTTTTGTTACCAATTTTTCCGTAGTGACCTTGACCTAGATGATTGACACTCTGTTCTGAAAATTTAAGAATGACCATAACTTTTAATTTGTAATTAAGAGGTCTGATATTTCAAATGAATTTCATTTGACAAGACTTTTCTACTGATACCAAGAATTTGATCCACTTTCTAGAATAATAATCAAACCGCTTCGCAGGCGACACAAGCATTCCTTGGATTGCTATTTTTGTGTATTTAGTTGCTTTATGCGGACATGATCAACCTTCTGTAATGTTTAAAAGAGCGGACAAAACAAGAGACATAAACACAATATACAGCTAATACGCTTCCAGTTTCTTGACTTCGAAAGTTTTATGTAAACCATGAACTAAAGGGGATGCATTATACTAAAGCTAATAATGCGTATGGCGGGATGCAGGGATCGGGAATCAATGGGTTCTGGGCTATTTTTATGCATCAGAGACGCAGGACGCAGAGGTAGATTAATCCCTGGACTAAACCAATGATTTGCTGATCTTCCTCTTATGTTATTGAGCCATGCCTCTGATAAAGAACTTCTATGCACCAATATGGGCGGATACACATGATACAGGATTTGAGTTTAGATGGGGCATGGAATATATCAAAAGTCCTCCACCACAGTGGGTCAAGAGTAAAATCCTAGTGAGGGGTGGGGATCTGGGGAAAGCGCTACCCCTGGACAGAAAAAAAGAAAATTATCTGACAATGAATTACCATTTTGTTTGATGAAGGCAGTACTGAAATGTATTTTTAGTCAATTTTGATAAGAAAGGAGGCATAAAATTGTTTGAAATATGGTGCATCTGGCGAGCGTAGCAAGCCAGTCAGTTTCTTTCAATTCTTAATTTATGAGGGGAGACTCAACACACAATGAAGGTCAAGGTCTCATCCTTTGGGTCAAACAGATGGTAGGCAACACAGTCTAGTTTGATATACCATTTTCAATATTAAAATATATGTTCCAATCTATAATACAAATTTTATTGTACTAGACATGTTTTTCAGATAATGAAACCTTGTCAATACATGTAGTATACTAGATATCATACAGCTTTAATATATCGCATGAGATTTGCCTACATGACAGTCTGACCATTGTCCTTGGCCTTGAAGTTTGACCTACTTAAATGAAAATACATTTTAGGGATATCTCAATCATCTTTACTGATGCTGATATTTTAAAAATAAATTATACCCCCATGCAAACAAAGTTTGGGGGATGGGGATGTATAGGAAACAACCTATCTGTCCGTATGGTTAAGAAGTTCTTAAAGCAGATAACTCTTCAGGTATAAGTGATTGGGCTTTTTAAAATATTTCATACATACATGTATATTCATCATATCAAGTACTACATTTTGATTCCAAGACATTCGACCTAGTGACCTTGAACTTTACCATTTTAGTTATATTTTGGTTAAGAAGTTCTCAAAGCATATATTTTTAGTCCCCTACCGGCAATGCGGAAGGGGACTCTTAGTTTTCTCTCGGTCTGTATGTCCATCTGTCTGTCCGTTGTGTCCGTATGTCGGATTATCAGTTTTCCAGACTTTTTTCTGCAACGGATGGAGATATTCAGGTGAAATTTGATATTCAGCTTAGTCATGGAGAGTTACAGGGCAAGTTCGACTTCTGTCACACTTGACCTAATTTTTGAGGAGTTATGCCCCTTGAGGTCTTGCACAGTTCAGTTTTTGTCAGTTTTCCAGACTTTTTTCTACAACAAATATTCTGGTTAAATACTCAGCTTAGTCTTGGATAGTTACAGAGCAAGTTCAACTTTCATCACGCTTGACCTCTTTTTCTAATCGATAAAGCAGATAAAACCTCAGAACTGAGCTGCACAGACAGTGAGTTTAATTAAAACTCATGTTTTATTGAGGAGTAATTCATAGGCAGAGTTGCAGGACATAAATATATGCCGCCGGTAGGGGACTTATATCGCTCATTGATCATAACATATTTTCATATTTAAGTGATAGTGCTTTCAAATTTCATAGATACATTCACCATAACAAGTACTACAGTTTGATAAAAAGACATTTGACCTAGTGACCTTGACTTTGAACTTTGACCTTATACAATGTAGTACATTTTTATTAAGAAGCTCTTTAAGCAAATATCTCTTCAAGTATAAGTGATAGGGCTTTAATATTTCATACACACATTATAAAAAGTATTACTCCCAAGACATTTGAATTAATGACCTTGACATTTGAACTACTTTTAAACTATAAGGGGTAGGGCTTTGATATTTAATCAAAGATTTGGGGGCATATAGTTTTTGTCCTGTCAGTTTGTCTGTCTGTTTGTCCGAAAATCTTTAACCTTGCCATAACTTTTGAATGGCAAGGGATAGGGCTTTGATATTTCACATGTGTATTCCTCATGAAAAGACCTTTCCATGGATATCAAAATTTTTTACCTTGACATTGGAGTTTGACCTACTTTTGAAAAACTTTAACATAGGGCATAACTTTTGAATGGAAAGTGATAGGGCTTTGATATTTCATATGTGTATTCCTTGTGACAAGTCCTTTCCATTGATATAAAAAAAATTGACCTTGTGAACTTGACCTTGACTTTTGACATACTTTTCGAAAACTTTAACATTGGGTATAAGTTTTGATTGGTAATTGATAGGGCTTTGATCATGTTGACGTTTCTCATGTGTATTCCTTATGACAAGACCTTTCCATTGATACCAATATTTTTTACCCGTTGACCTTAAACTTTCACCCACTGAACAGAAAATTATGTTGATACTAACAAAGATGATGATGGGGCATTCATGTTTCACAAACACAGGTTTCATTGTGCATGTAATGTAATGGAAACTCCGAAGAGGTCCATAGGACACTTAAATTCCTTATGGTATGCTGGCATATCTTCTTAAATCAAAATTATGCCTTCAACATGTTCAATGTCAAGGTCACTGTACTTGATGAAAAAAAAACATTGTTAAACCCAATAACTGTTTTCCTTTTGCATGGATTTTAATAATACTTCGAAGAGCAAAGGGCGAGACATTACACTGAAGCAAGGTCAAATGCTAAAATTATAGTGAGTTTAATTAGCCCCCCCCCCCCCCCTCCCAAAAAATAAAAAAAAGCAAAGTCTTGTCCTGACGACTACTTGTTCTTCTGCACATGGATTTCAATACCATAACATTTAACATAAGAATTAAGATTTGTATAGGATCCAAAGGTCATGACCATCATGACCATGGAAACCAAGGTATATGGAGATATGAAATACACAAAACCATGTAGAGTATTGTAGAGGGTAGGGCATATTTCACATGTAGATTCCTTTTGACAATATTTTCGTGAATAAGGTAAACTACACTTAAACTTACACTTTGCAATATAGAGCAGTTTAGGGTTTATTGAAATTAGATGTTTTGTAATATAAAACACTGAACTTTGAAAGTATATTGCTTGTACAAGTGAGGTCTTATCATGATTATTATGTACTGTTAGCTGAACTCTTGGTTTATTTAGACAGAATGATTGACACTTAGAAACATTTCAATATTCCTGTTTGTTAGTAATAAATATCCCTGCTGCTGACAAGAATTCCTTGAAATCTCTTCAGTAAATAATTTCACCAAACTTCTCAGAAATAAGTGACTTGATTTTGTTTCTCAACAAGAACTGTTTATCATGATTGTTGCCAAGGGTTCTGATTGGCTTGCACTTTAGACTCCTCAGTCCTGATGTTGACTTTTATTAATCCACAGATACAACCTTTTCTTGGTAACTGCCAAATTTATATGGAAAAAATGGCACTGAGAGCTAATATTAACTATACTTACCTAAAGTAGTTCGATTTCTCATTTTGATTGTCTGAATGTTATAAGACTATACAAATCCTGCATTTGCGAAGTACGTGTATTCAAATTTCTAAAATGAACAAGGAACACCAAGAACAAAGAGATAGTAGACTTGTGATGATTTCACTTGCTTAATCTAATTAGATTTAATAAATTGCAAGTGGCATCATTTCAGAGTTGTATCAACAAAGGCATACTCCATAAACTTCAAGTGCAGGTAAGCTAGCATTTTAAAACAAAGTTTGCATATTTGAAAAAAAATTCACCATATAAATTATTTTTTTTACACATGATAGTAGCATATTTTAGCAGAGTAGAATTCACACTCCGAATGCAATTTTTAAAATGAGGACTTCGAAATTCATATGAAAAAAATATTACTGTGTGGTTGTTGATAACTGCTCAATTCCTTAATATGAATGTTTCCACATGTTTAGTATGGTCATCAATATTAAGGAATACTTATTTTCATTTTCATTTAATTTTAGAATTTAACTACCTGTACATGAACCATAACAATGTCTCAAACTCTACTTTTTGCTGAAATTTTAAGGAGAAGGCAATTATAGCTAATAATCCTTAGTTTTTGTTTTCGCCTATGAAGCATAGTGGATTGTTATGTTTTTTCCATTCTTTTAAAATACTATAATTCATAGCTTTTGATAATATACTGATATACATGTATGATGATTTACAGATTTAATATCACCAGAATCTTAATTTACAGTATTCTTTTTCACATGTTTAATAATTGACAGGAAAAATGACGGGAAAATTTTTCCTGTCATTTAAAAGAGACGGGAAAAATTTTCCTGTCTTTTAAAATGACAGGAAAAATTTTCCCACAGGATTTTTTTTCCTGTCATAATATATTGACGGGAATTTTTTTCCTGTCAATTTCTATGACGGGAATTTTTTTCCTGTCAATTTCTATGACGGGAAAATTTTTCCCGTATTTTACTTGAAATGAAAGTCAGGAAAATTTTTCCCACGGGAATCCAATTTTTCCCACGGGATTTTGACAGGAAAATGACGGGAAAATTTTTCCCACGGGAATTCCCGTGGGAAATTTTTTTTAAATTACCTCTGGTGGCCTTACCTGGTGGCACAGGTGAAATTTTTTTTGTGGAATAAGTTTCTCTTGGTAAGTACTACCACACCTGATAATAAAAACCTACCTTCCTACAGTGCTTCAGGGGGCTGAACTCCGGACAAATGTCCAGTCCGGAGTTATTTGTCTAACTGTTTACACATAAACTGACGAGACCAATGGGCAACCGGTGCCGACTTTGGACGGCCATTTGTCACGCAAGTAGCAAATGGTGTGGTTATCCTGGATTACGTGCGCACAATCCTCTCACTTCTCCAATTACCCAGAGGTCTCGAAGAACGTACAACTGTGGTGTAAAACAACCTCCTCACTGTAAGATGACATCACACAAACAAGACCGCGAAACGTAGAGGCCCCAGAGACACAGATGAATATGTAAATGGATATAAAAGAGGACTTGCGTAATACAGTCCGTGCTCTGCCGGCTGTAGCGAGCTCATGTATGTAATCACCCGAGGAGTCCGACTGACAGTCTCAACAGTTATAAATAGATAAAAATCGTCCCTGGCATTTTTTTTTGAATACAAAACTATAATACGGTATATTGGAACCGCATGGATAAATTTTATCCAAGAGAAGTCTTTTGTTGTTATGAATGTTTAAGATCTTTCGCATCTTGCGATACCAAATATATCATGCCGTCAAGCATTTACCCCTATGTTACGCTATATGGCTATAATATGAAGCATATACATGATCAATAGGAGCTATTTCTTATGCTGAAGTACTCAAATGGTACATTAAAAGATACATGTAGAATAAAGGCTAAATGTCATTCTTATAAGACTGTTGCCATGGTAACAACAATTTGTTTTGTCGTAACGACATATTTTTGTCGCTTGGAAGCTCATCATATACAATAACGCTTTACCGCAAACAATTGAAATGTCCATGTACATTGTAAGCTTTGATATTATGATTGCATATCGGTTGCTATGGTAACCACATTGTGGTAAATTAAAAGAACAAATATTATACTTTAACATTTTTAGAATATTTCTATACTCCTCCAGTTAATGTAAACCTTTTACCTGTATTGCAAAGGTGTACTATATCCACAATGGTGTCACAGACTTAACAGTCTTTTTTCTGCAAAAATTACTGGAGCAGCATCAATTTTCATAACAATCAATTTTATTTTTCAAAAGAACATGTCTATATTTGTTTTTAATAGAAATTATCTGTAAGGACCAAAATAATTTCAATAGCACGTGGAAATAGCATGTCTCCAATTTCGGAGATTTATGGTATGGAAGGTGTAAGAATAAACTTCCTTTTTACAAATCAAGTTTTCGTTGCCATGGATACCATGTTTGAAATTTTACGCATCAGTAGAACACTTGTAACATGTCTTTTTCACAAGACTCGTTTCCATGGTATTAGCTATTATAGTCAATTGAAATTTCCTAAATTTTTCTCTTTATATCTTTCATTGTATAAATACTACACAAGGAGTATGCTTCCGCCCGCTATTCTTTTTGTCAGTATGCTTAAAAGGTAGGCAAAAAGCTATTTTGAAGAGGCCCTTTTTAAGACCGAAAAAGCTCCAAAGTTTTGCATGATTTTGAATTTTAAGGGCAAATAATCTGAAATGTCAGGTTAACTTGATTTCTACTGCCAATTATCTTTTAAGTTTAATCCTCGGTCTTTAAGAAAATGTTAAATTTTGAGTGGGACCTCTTCACAATTTTATTCAAAAGGGTATAAAAAATGGTTACCATGGTGACATTCTGTTCAGTGCTATTAAACATAGAGTAATTTACTGGTAATTTTTTTAGCTCTCCGTTATGTTATTTTCAGCATTTTTTATCAGTGCATATAAAAGAGCATTATTGATTAAAAAATCACCTTAAAAGTTTTCTAGGTCAAAGGACCCAATGTCAAGGTCATTTTGAATGCAATTCACAAAATTTGGCAAAATTCTGTGATTTTTCAAAAATATGAGAGGCAGTTACTCAAATATCATGTGTATTGAGTAAAACATACATATATCGTGATTTTGGATATATCCCATATTTATTGACCAAAGTTGCAGAAATATAAAAATAAATGTCATCATTGTTTCATGCATACATATAAACAAAATGTGAGATTATCATGATTTTCGTCTGGGGCTTATTTTTTAAAGAGAAATGTTATGAACTAAAAATTGTAATGTTTTTCCACCTATCGGTTCTAATTTTAGAAAGAAGTATTTTTGATACAAATATATGACAGTCAAGCCTAAAATTAGTAACAATTAATAACAACAAAAATGCAAATTTTATTGATATTGGAACCTATATTTTGAATTGACCTTGAACTTCGAGTCAATGTCCTTGACAAACTTTGGAAGTGCTCAAATAATCTTTTTCATATAACTGCGGTCCAGTTATTTTGGACGGCAAAATAATTACTTTTCCCGCAATATGACGTCAAGGACAATCAATCTTTAACTGTGACGTAACGAAAGTCGGTACTTGCCGTCCACAAAATGCTAGTCGCGCAGTTACGTGAAAAAGGCTTATTTAAATGAAAAGTTGCCATGGCAACCATTTTTGACCTCAATATGGAGGAAAACAAAACAAGGTCCCACTTATTTTTTTCAGTGATAATATTTGTCACATGAAATTTATTTTGTTCTGACATCAGTGATGATGTTATCAGCCTGACATTTTGTGTTATTTTTGCTTAAAAATGGTAGAAATTGGACAAAAAAAGGCCTTAACTTTGACCTTATTTCATGGCAATTACAGACTCATTTTTATTTGATAGGATTCGACTAATTGAAAAAGAAATTCTAAAAGTAGAGGTTTTAAAGATTATAAGTTGTTAATACTAATAACCTCTAACAATGGTTTCCATGGCAATATAATAACCAAAGATGACTTATTTGACCTTTTTTGTGCTCTAAATACAGAGACCTCGTTTCCATGGCAACCGGAATATCTATTTTCAAAAAAATTGTTATTTTTGTATTCAGGGCATTATACAAACCATTTATAGAGAAAATCATAAAAATCCATGACATGATTTTTCCAAAATATTTTTTTATGATATAGATGATTACCATAGCAATCAAATATGGAAGTTTGAGTTGACGAGCATATGTGCGTATATGGTTCCAATATACAGTTTTCGCGCACTGTTCCGAAGGCGCAAAAAAGTATGCGCGTCATGCTAAAGTTGAAGTCATTAGACTTTTAAAGAAGTTTACATAATTCTATGAATCAGACCTTAGTACAATCAATACAACTAGACCTACACAACATGTGAAAAAAAGTGCAGCTTGATTTACCGTTTAATCGTTAATCAGTATCGAACGACGTGAAAATGGCAGTCGAGCGCATGCGTTCAACGAATGCAGTAGCCCAAGTAGTGAGGTCAATACAGCATAATGTTGTTCTCAAAACATTATATAACTCTTTAATCATGAAAAATAATTTGAATTTTCAATATCTTGATTTCCGGATATATACGGAAAAGTACGTTGTACCCCAGCGGCAATACCGGCATTAGGAGCCCAGGACGCGCAATACTAGCTTCGCCTTTATCTCCTGTCTGTTTACTATATGGAACAATAGCTAAAATGTATGTCCAGTTCTCTTCTTCACATCCTTCAAAACTCATATAAACCCTAAAATTCCAAGTTTTATTAACCGTGCTTACTACAAAAGATTTAAGTCTCAACACTTAGAAATAAAAGAATCGTCACTGACCATTTCTTCGAATACGAAAATAATACTGTTTATTGGAACCAAAGGATAAAATGCTTGAGAGGGACAGTCAGTGCATTTTAAGGAAAAACTGTTCATTATAACACCTCCTTAGAGCAAAATGGGAGAGGGGGTATTGTGGAATCAATCTCTGTCTGTCTGTCTGTTTGTCTGTCTGTCCGTTATCTGCATGCAGAGTTCCGGACGTTTTTCAACGCTGTTTCAGCTTTCAGTGGCAAAGGACTAGGTGCGCTAACAACTCATATCGGCCCTATGATTTCGATGAAAAATGCTTTTGATAAACAAATTATTAATTATCACTTTTTGCAATGTTGAATGTTTGAGAAAATACGGCGTCATAATTTTGAGCACTCGTAACGCCACGCGCGTGATGTATGACGTTATGTTTTGACGTTTTTTTTCCCTGAATGACGCGAAACGAAGGAAAATCACCGTTTTTTATTCACAAATCTTCAAAATTCATATACGCTCCAGGTCTCGCCCACGACTTTTTATGCAAATTAAAAGGCCGTTCATAAATCGATCGATTGATACAAAAATATTCATGGGCAAGGCCTGGAGTTCTACTTGATTTCATAAATTCGTATCGAAATATCGGTCATTTATTGATGTTTTCAATGATTTCAACGTTTTTCGACGTTTTGAGCGTCGTATTATTCAGTATAAGACTTTGAAATCGAAAAAGGCTTTCCTGATTTGGATTCACCATACATTTGACATTTTATAAAGTAGAATATTATGGATATATATATAAACAACTTTGAAAATAGGGCCGAAGAGGCAGGTTATCGCACCTACTCCTTTCTTGATGCAGACTCATAGTTATGAGCTTTAGATGAAGTTTGAGTTTCGTTGAAGCTCACTATTCTGGACATGGTACATTTATTGATTTTTCAATTTTCCTGAATTTTCTTATCTACACTTCTACAAATATTGTTCTGATCTTACAATGATTAGTTACAAATAATTTTGAGTTTGGTTGTTATTGGCGTTTATTTGACACTGTTACTCTCCTAGTTTAGACTTATGTATCCAGGCTTACAATGATGAACTATAGATCAAGTCGAGTTTCATTCTTATTCGCCTACATTTGACAGAATTGCGACACTGGGATTTACAGTGAAGTAAATGGTGACGCGAGGTTTCATTTTCAAAACTTTGTTTCATCATTTGTGAAAGACTGATGTTGATTTTTTTTTATTATTATCTATGTTTTTCCCCAAGATACAGTCTGCTATTTAAAGATTACAAATTATGCGAATTAACATACGAAGAAATTGGCTCTAATTTAGTTTGGTCAGATCATAATGTACAAGCGTCAGGCTTAATGTAGGTCTTATCTCAGGAATAAAAATAGCTTACACAATAAGAATATCTGCTCCATGGAGCATATCCTTAGCTATCTTCGCATCGTCTTTCCTTTTCTCGCTGTATTTATCATAATATACAACCTTCTTGATTCTTGATTGGATGATGACTTTGGCACAGTTACTACAGGGATAGTATGTGACGTACATAGTACATCCGCTGACGTCATTAGATCCGCGGTTCAACACTGCATTCAGCTCGGCATGGCAAACTGAAACCAAATTATGAATACTTTAATTATTCATTTATTGTATCAAATTACTAAAAGTTTTCATTGTCCATAACTCATGATCACGCTTTCAGTTTTTCAGTTTTAAGACAACTCTAGGACGTACGTAAGGACCGTGTAAAAAATAAGAATTATTTCGTTCCCACGAAATACTATTTCGAGGGAACGAAATAATATTTCGAGGGAACGAATATTCTTTCGTAGCAACGAAATAATATTTCGAGGATACGAATATTTTTTCGTGATAACGAAATAATATTTCGAGGGAAATGAAAGACGTCGAAATTAAAAACTCTGCTTTATAGGAATTATTTGAAATAGGGGCTCTTTTTCAAAGATCTGAAAGCGAAGTTTATAGGCAATATCGGAATCACCCTGTCTGGTTCTCTCATTCTACATGTGAGAAAAGACAGTCCTGTCATACGTTAGGAATTTCCCACGAAATATTATTTCACTCCCTCCAAATATAATTTCGTTCCCACGAAATATTATTTCGTTCCTTCAAAATATCCTTTTGTTCCCAAGAAATATTAGTTCGTTCTCACGAAATATTATTTTGTTCCCTCGATACATAGAAAAAATTGTGCAACTGTAGACCTTCTAGCTATTAATAAAAATTACGAATTGTTGACATGGCAAACAGCAAAATCGTATTTATAAGAAATACTCTCCTTAGAACCGTTTATTTTATCAAAACTTCTCAAAATAAACTTTAATTCATACAGAAGCTATAATGAATCCCGAAAAATAATATGAATATTTGAAATTTCATGCATTGCAGACGTATGTAAAATTATGAATGTGGTATTCCCTAAAAAGTAAGTGATGTGAGTGAAACGACAGAGAGCATAAGCTTCGGACTACTCTTGGTGATCTTGACGGCATGTTTTTTTCCCCAGAAATCATTTAAAGATAACAATATACCAAGGTCTTAATGTTAAAAGGTAAAAGATTGTCAACTGGAAAGGTCGTACCCTAGAATGTCCTTTATCATTCTTGAAAGGCAAATGTTTAAATGTGCAATACGTTCTTTGTAGCGCTCTAAGAACTTCCTCAGTGACATCTTAAGCCGTTCCCTTAAATAACCTATACTTTAAAATCGATTTCAAGTAAATCCTTCCACCATTGATGCCCGAATCTTTTTATGCCGTTATGCCGTTACAAATAAAAAGGGGGGGGGGGGGGGGTTCGGGGGTCTCACTCCTTTATCGGGAGTTCGCTTCTTTTCATGTGGTGGAGGTTTTTGTTTGTTTGCTTTGGTTCCTGTTTTGTCCTGATTTTGTATGCCTTCGGTTTCTGATTTTCTGAATTATCGATTTTTTGCTGTATACAGGGATATGGTCATTATCCATATTTGTCACTATAGCTAACAGCTTACTAGGGAGCCTAGGAATAATAAAATCAGGAGAGGTATAATAAATAAATCACCATACCAAACTTTTCTTTGGCATCGGGATCCCATCTGTCGTCACTATCTTTTATACTGTCTGGCATTCCATTGTAACCTATGGCGAGTATCCGTTTATTCCCATTCACTATACATGCGCCGACCTGTGCAGCCAACATAAAAACTTCAGTACATTCATGTATATTAGTAAATGAAAACATCATGCTACGATCAAATGTGAGATCTATGAGCAAATGTAAGAACTTTGAGCGAATTTGAATATCATGAGGAAATGTAAAACAAAGGAGGGGATCTCCAACAACAAAGACATAAAAGCAAATGTACGAATTACAAGAAAATTTAAAGATTATGCGCAAAAATACGAACTAATGAATAAACATACTAGAAGTAATCATTCGCCATTCAGTCCCAACTTCGAGAAGGCAAGGCAAAATCGTTAGAATTTCCAATGAACAACATTCCGAAGTGAGATCAGGTGCCCGGGTAGAGCCAGCGTCTCCTGTTTGTATGCAAAACCTGTCGCAACAGCTCCATGATGTACATATCGGGTAAATATTGTTTGGTGATGATCGGACCTTAAGAAAAGGATATAATAATCGGTTTCTGAATTTTCTTAATTTATTGAAATAACCGTGCAAAGTGCTTAAACTATTTCTACACCACAAATTTCCGACACATTTCTGTTAAGATGTGACCCTTAACGCTGGCAAAATTAACTAAAATGTACCAACCCTTCGTGAGCTTTGTTGAACTATGCACAAAAACTTTTCTTCAGAAATAAGGTATCGACGCATGTTTTTATGGCTTATTGAGAAAATCTATACACAGCCAATTGTATATATATATATATATATATATATATATATATATATATATATATCATATGAAATTCATGTTAAATTACATGAACTTTACATAAATGTTCACAAGAAATTTATGTGATTCGAGCACGAACATGAAATCTACATGAAATTTCACATGTAATTCATGTAAAGTTTTTAAAACGAATTGCATGTTAAGTCCATTTTGCTTGAAGATAACAAAGACAAATGAGTTAAAGAAGATCCTGACGATCATCTCAACAGCACTTACAATAGAGCGCAAAATTAAACATCGACGGACCCCTAGCAAGCTAGAGGTGGGACCAGGTGCCCGGTAGGAGTAAGCATCCCCTGTTGGCTAGCCGCACCCGCCGTCGATGTTTATGAAGCATGGAAATGAAAATATAAAAACTTCATGCACTGTCTGACGTTATGTCTATATAGAAAGTGCTATGGCGACAATGTCAGGGAAGTATATTCAAAACACTTACTGTCAAACCCCTCGCGGGGAACTTTTTTACGAGCTCCACACGGCAAAGGGCATAAGTGTGACACAAATGAGTTAAAGAAGATATTTCATGTAAAATTCATGTGAAGTAAATTTATGTAAAATTCATGTGAATTTGTTTTTCACTTTCACATTCATTTGAAATTTACATGATGCTCATTTCATATGAATTTCGTGTGAGGCACAATTTGCTGTGTAAACATATATTTTAGTATTAAAACTATAATTAAGCAAATTCTTATGACAAGGCATTAGACAAACAAATAAGCGTTAATGTTGAAATCACAGAAAAAAACAAAATAACACAGATCAACATAAAACCACATTTATGATATGGCGCAACGTATAGTATCTATTTATTAGCATATAATGATTTTTATCGGAGAAGCCGTGTTGAAAATATGTGATCATGTTTGACCCTCTCATGCATATGTATTGAGGAAACAATGCTCGATGGTGATTTGTCTGGATTTGCCGAATACTTCATAATAAAATGACCCCGTCATAGACTTAGGGTAAAAATGCTTCGACGGGCCTTTTGGTCATGATTATGATGTCAAAATGCGCTACACACAAACAGGTGCGATATTAGACATTAGACTATGCTTAAGTTTTTAATAACAATCTTTTTAGTTTACACACTTATTGCGGTTTATAATGTACAATGTGTAAATTACTTTTTTCACGTAAGTATATCAAAGAGAAACAACGTAAAATCATACAAAATGTAGGTACTCGAATGTTTATTTTCAGCTATGGATTAACAAAGTTCGCTTACATCATGGATTAACACTTTAACTTGTGATTCAATTCAGTCAGGTTCGTCTGACTACCTTTGTACTGTGTTGTTTTAATTTACTAGTCAAATTTTCTAACCGAAAAGTTAATGTACTCAATTGTATTAGCATTAGATTGAAAGAAGCATTTGCTTGCATACTGAAGTCTTTACAGATCTTGTGCTTTTCAAAAATTAATGTTTTCTTTTTTACTAAGTAATTCCCGATAATTCAATAATGTCGAAAGGTTCAAAACACTCTACCTTCTTGAAGAAAACTCCAAACCAATTTCCATGCACCAGAAACGTGTTTCGAATATTAAATTCTCATCAATGATGCTTCGCGCGGTGCCTCCAAAAATCATCAATATGACAAAAACATCCACAGAACTAGCACTTTCGGTCGCAATAAATTCCCGCTGAATTGTTGCATTAATTTAAATCTTTGTTTAATGTTAAGGCTTTTAACAGTTGTCGAAAAAAAAAAATCAATGTCGTTCTTTCACATCGATCATTTTACTGCTTGGTGAGTGTCACTGCTGGTAGACCAAGAGTCCCCGAGGGCACATGTAGCAAATTTCGATCAACTTCGGTTGATCGTCTGTCTTCACAACGCATTAGAAATTTTCTGTTACAAAATTTTTTTGAAATGTCTAAAACGTGGGTCCTGTAGCATCATATCCCAACCATTCTGCTACTTCTGTTGGTACATTTTTGGACATAATAATCTTAATATATTTCATACTTTTTTGCCAAATAACATTGTTTAGACTTAGGATCTATGACGAGGGTTTAGTATCCGAAACGTGCATGTCTGGTCCATGCTGTAAATTTATCAGGTCTGAAATGATGCTATTGAATTTAAAGACGTTTAACATTCAATGTGAAAATTTCGCAGGGGTTCGTCGATGCTCAATTTTGTGATCTATTCTGACTGTTGTTGAGATTATCACAGGATCTTCTTTATCTCATTTCAAATATCGAAAGAAAATCAATAATACACCTTGACGAGAATAAAACATTACTACGGCTTCAAAAAGAGACTAAGGTCTCTCAGCAAGCGCGTTTTGTTTTGGGCATGCGTCGTATAAAAAAACAACAACATTTTATCTGTTTTGTCAATTTTGAGGACACATATTTATGTGTGTCTAAAGAAAAAAGCAAGTTTTAATCGAGAATGTGTTCTCTGTACGAAAATTATACATTTTCGTCAAAGTCGTCACGCTCTAGTAACGTTATGCAACTTCTAAATATCTCTACAAACCAGCTGGCCATGTTGTTACAGGTGACCTTTCAATTATCCAAGACAGACAGCTCCGTGGTCTTCTTAAAAAGGACCTAAGTATAGAATCCCATCCAAGATAGATTTTGTCAAATGCCGTGAAGTGCTTACGGAAGCCTTAGATAATTATACGAAAAGATGGTGTAAATCAGAAGGAGTCGAACCGCATGCTCTGAATGACTGGAAAAACCTTATTTTAGATATAACGGATATTCGAATAGATAACTTCCATAAAAACCCTCATCTTTTTCAAAATCAACGTTCCAAATCAGAAAGATATTTCAAATCCAAACTAAGTAAATTACATGAAAAATATGTCTTTGCACCAGCTGATAAAACAGCCAACAACACCATAATCATTTGAAAACGTTACTACATATCAACTTTGATTTCGGAACTTTCGTCTACTAATACATATATCAAAAGCAATGAAAGTGCATCTAACATTTTAGGCAAGCATAACAGTGAACTGTCTTCATTCAATATCTCTATTTCTAAATTGGATCTCCCAACACTATATTGCATACCGAAACTGCACAAGTCTCCTTACAAATTTCGATATATTGCTAATTCTAGTAGCTGCTCCACTACAATTTTGTCTAGAAATCTGACGTCAGCACTTACTGCTATTAAACAACACATAACTAGATATTGTGAAACGGTTCTAAATAGGAACGATGTAAATTTATTTTGGTCTATTAAGAATTCAGGGGATGTGATTGAAAAAATGAAATCTGGAAATTTCCAAGCCAATACGATTTCTTCATACGACTTCTCTAATATGTACACCACACTTCCTCATGACAAAATTAATGATCGATTATCTAATCTCATTAAATGGTGTTTTGATCGAGAGCGAAAAACTTACATTTGTACATCTGAATCGGAGGGTTTCTTTTCCTCGACAGACTACAAATCATACAAATCATGGACATGTAGTGACCTGTGTAATGCCTTGTCCTTCCTCTTGGACAATATTTATGTTAGATTTGGTGAGGATCTATACAAGCAGGTTGTAGGAATTCCTATGGGTACTAACTGTGCGCCTCTTGTTGCAGATTTATTTTTATACACTTATGAAAAAGAATTTATCCAAAATCTTCAAAAGCAAAGAAAATTTGATGAGCTGAAATGTTTCAATAATACTTCTAGGTATCTGGATGATATTCTAACCATTGACAATCCTGCTTTTGAATTATATCAGAATGAAATTTATCCACAAGAATTAACCCTTAACAAGGCAAACCTTTCAAATACAGAAACACCCTTTTTGGACCTAAATATCAAAATTGTAAACGGAAAGATTCATACAAGTGTATATGACAAAAGGGATGATTTTGGATTCAACATAGTAAATTTCCCCTGGCTTGACGGTGATGTTCCAAGATTACCGTCATACGGCATTTATATATCACAGCTCATCCGGTACGCTAGAGCATGTACTGATATTTTGGATTTTCACAGTAGAAATTTACAAATTACCAAAAAACTTTTAGGTCAAGGTTTCCGCTTTCATAAACTAGTTAAGGCTTTCTGGAAATTTTACAAAAATTACAGTCAACTTCTTTTAAAATTCGGATCTATACTTGCAACAGAGTACATTACTATGGGTATTACACAACCTGTCTTTTATGGTGATATTATAAACAAAATAAAAAGGATCAAAGGTAGGCAGCATAACCATCGAAAATGCGTCAGAATCATCAAACGCCTTTCATAAACTAGTTAAGGCTTTCTGGAAATTTTACAAAAATTTCAGTCAACTTCTTTTAAAATTCGGATCTATACTTGCAACAGAGTACATTACTATGGGTATTACACAACCTGTCTTTTATGGTGATATTATGAACAAAATAAAAAGGATCAAAGGTAGGCAGCATAACCATCGAAAATGCGTCAGAATCATCAAACCGTGGATATGATCCTAATGTCACCAGACGGACACTAGGCTTGGTACTTGACCAATCTACAGTCTTGTACAAGCGCATCCTTGAGACTTGCACTCTGACTGACTGTGATGACGGGACTCCATGACGGGCCCTGTCCAAACCTCTTTAGAGAAGACAGGGCCCCGACCACCTGTCCTCTCTGAATGTCAGTCGGACTCCTCGGGTGATTACATACATGAGCTCGCTACATCCGGCAGAGCACGGACTGTATTAAGCATGCCCTCTTTTTATATCCATTTACATATTCATCTGTGTCTCTGGGGCCTCTGCGTTTCGCGGTCTTGTTTGTGTGATGTCATCTTACAATGAGGAGGTTGTTTTACACCACAATTGTACGTTCTTCGAGACCTCTGGGTAATTGGAGAAGTGAGAGGGTTGTGCGCACGTAATCCAGGATAACCACACCATTTGCTACTAGCGTGACAAATGGCCGTCCAAAGTCGGCACCGGTTACCCATTGGTCTCGTCGGTTTATGTGTAGTCTTTTGTGTTTGATGTTTACATGTCGTGTGTCTCTTTTCCCTCTCGTGCTGTACTCGTCTTTTGTGTTTTTTGCATCGGGTGTTTTGGTGTTTTACTGTTGATGCTGCAACGGGGTCTTGTTGGAGATCTCCTCCCTTCTTTTTGTTATCTCATATTAAACCAAAATTTCGGATAAAAAATAAAGTGAAAGTATTATATTAATCTTTTGTTACATTTGTATACACTTTTCACTAATGAAAAGTTATTCTTTATAAGATTATGAAGATTAAAAAGCGTTCGGCTAGAAATTGTGACGAGTTGATAAAGCTCGAATGCATAAAGACATTGCAAAGACTCTAGTAAGCAGTTTATTGTAGCGATAATTAAAACCTTTACCTTATTTTCTAACCACACCATTTGCTACTTGTGTGGCAAATGACCGTCCAAAGTCGGCACCGGTTGCCCATTGGTCTCGTCGGTTTATGTGTAGTCTTTTGTGTTTGATGTTACATGTCGTGTGTCTCTTTTCCGTCTCGTGCTGTACTCGTCTTTTTTTGTTTTTGCATCGGGGTGTTTTGGTGTTTTGCTGTTGATGCTGCAGCGGGGTCTTGTTGGAGATCTCCTCCCTTCTCTAATATATACGTGTTTCTTTTGGTATTAAAGAAGTTATTACATATATGATAGTTATTTACTGTTTGTCAGATCTTCGCTTAATCCAGTAGTTCATCTACTGTCTTTCGTCTATCTACTTTGAGAAATTGTGTTTGTAAAAAAGTAATGATTATTGTACATTTTTGTACTTTTACCTGTCGCTTTGGATCTTTGCTCCTCTCTGCCGAAATTAAGGCAATTCCCATAAAGTATTGTTCCCATGAAAGCCGTTCATCCTCTTTACGGAATTTTGAAGGGACTGTGAAATCATTGATGTATGATCATTATATGTTGAATTTATGGTTTCATGTATTTCATTTTCATTGATCAATAGTTTCCATGGCAAGATATACATAATTTGACAAACTATGTCCTTGAAATTTTATGAGTGAGCTTTGAAAAAAAAACTTTGATCGACAGACGTTTGATTTCAGGACAAAACTTACATCTTATTCAGATTCCATACCGATAAACAATTTGTATAAACTTTTAACAACAATTCTCTGTAAGCGCCTGAAATATATTATATGGCCTGGCACGCTTTGTCACAGATCTTTAATAAGGTATTCATGCAAATGAAAACCCATAACGAAAATGTGTGAACTTGACAAAATGAACGCCAGGCTCCCGAGCAAACTCTGGGACGTATTTCTGCGAGAGTACAGGTCGCCACTATGGTGACTTGCCTACTTTTATACTGGTTGCCATAGAAACGGGTTTTAAACACTGAAAAAACTGCACTTTTCTAGCCTCACAGGATTTCTTCGGACATATGGGATTGAATCGTAATGTTGGATCCTTATTATTTGTGATAAGATCATTATATAACGTTTCTATAACGCATTCATATAACGCAACAATTCTGCCATCATCTGAAGATAGCAATTTGTCATTCTAAATTGAATTATACTAAATGGAGAAGATTTTCATAAGTTTAAAGTTAAAACTGGCAATCAACATATTGTAATTTTTCTTTGTTGCCATGGATGGTATCCAAGGAAAACTACTCTTTTTACTTCAGATTATAGATCTTATTTTTATCAAAATCAAAGGACAAAATACGAAAAGTATTTATTCATTTATAAGCTTTTGAGGTTATCTTTAATCTTCATTAAAAATATTTTGCTAATTTCCTAGACAAATGAGCCATAAATTATTGAGTAATTTATAGAAATAGTCATTGTGCTCAAAAACTATTCGGGTACATATTGGTTTGACTGCTTCAGGATAAAGCAATACCATAGCTCTATACGTAGAAAAAAAATTTGTGTAACTGCATCTTCTAGCTATTAATAAAAAATTACGAGTTGTTGACATGGCAACGAGCAAATTCGTATTTGAAAGAAAATACTCTCCTTAGAACGGTTTTATCAGAATTTCTCAAAATACACTTTCATTCATACACAAGCTTTAAGAATCCCGAAAAATAAGGATATATATGAACTTTTGAAATTTGATGCATTGCAGAGGTATGTAAAGTTATGATGTGGTATTCTCTAAAAAGACGAAATTCTTAAAATAGGCCAAAAATGGACAGGCTAAAAACGAGACAGACAATTCTTTTTATTTTTTTGGTCTAAATAGTTCGGGGAGATGTTCCTCAACATATGGACATATCCATCTTTCTTCTGTGTTTATTTTAAGTGCTTTCAAAGCAGTAGATAAAATTGCAGATCATTATCTCAAAGCAATTAAAAACAGAAAATAAAATTTAATGTCTTGAAGAGTTTTATAATAAGCAATATTTATTACCATGGTAACCACGTGTAATGATTAAATCTGAAAAGAAAACCTATTTGGATGGATATTTTCTTGCCTCTTTAGGAACCATTTGTTTGAGAGATCGTTAGGCTTCAAAATCGTCCAATTTTCATATTTTGGTCTCTTATGACATAGTTACTTTGGCAACCGAGTAACTTCGCAACAATATGCTGATGATTTTCTATTTCTGACATTTTGCCCTACTCATACATGAAAATTCAGAATATGCTTGGTGAAAACTTTTGGGTGCTTACAGAGAATTGGTGTTAAGTATTACCTTCATCAGAAGTTGATTCTTGTGCGATGGATCTGCATTGGAAAGTAAATCCTCATGAAATGAATATTCAGTAAATAAATAAACCCATTGTTAGACATGTTTACATATTCATCACATTCACAACTAGCTCTAATAATACCCCATGGTACTTTTTTTTTAAACGGATCCATTTATGACGTGTATCACAATTGTTTAAATTGAAAATCTCATTCAAGATGGTTTATTTTACTTATGTCCTATAAGACAAATTGTCTTTTGGAAATAAAGAATTTGAAAATTTGAAAATTTTTGGTATAACAATTCAGTACTCAGTATTCTACTTTCAGAACTTCATAACCGAATTCTATATTTCAGTTAAAGTTTAAGGTATAGGTCACCAAGTAAAGAATAGTATATAAAATGTAGTGCTCGTTAAGATGAATGTGCATATTACATTCATATCACTTATACTTTCAGAGAAATTTGCTTTCAGAACTCCGTAACAAAATAACTTATTTTTTATCAGAGTTCAAGGTCAAGGTTGCTATCAAAGTCCAATCACTTAAACTTGCAGAGACACCTGCTTCAACTTTTTAATCGGACGGACAGACGAAAAGGCGGACCGACAGGATGTTTCCTTAGTTTGCGGGGGTATAATGATATACAATGGGGTATAAAAATCGTTTTCTCGATCTCTTGTATTTAATCAGCACATAAAAATGTAGAAAACAGACGCGATGTTAATGCCGTTTATATCATTGCTAGATATAAATACTTGTATTGATACATGAATGTCGTTAAAAGATATGAAAAAATATTGTTATGCATGTTTAAAAACTTGTGATAAAAGGTTAAAACTTTAATGTTTGTCTAAAAACTTGCGATGTTTGTTAAGAAGCTTGTTCTGATATTGAAAAATCCTATTTTCAAAAGTATTGTTATGCATGTTTTCAAATCTTGTATATATGTTAAACACTTATGAAGTATGTCTAAAAGTATTGTGAGTTCAAAAACTTGTGAAAAATCTTTTATTATTATATAGTCTGTTTATATTCCCACTCTCATTGGCTGAGAACTGTCACATGACGAGTCATTGTCTCATCATATTGACCTGTGAGGGGCGATTTCATTAAATATCACTACCGCGAAAACTCTTGCTTCCGGTTTACCATGAAATATTGAAAACGCGCGAAATTTATATCTGTGACGTCATTGACGTCATTTTGCAAACAGCAGCAAGGACCCTGAAGCTGAGCTCAAATTTTTGAATTTTGGGCCAATCTACGGATTTTGACTCTAAAATATTCTTCATTTGACTCATTGAATGAATTCCATTACGTTCAGGATAATTCAGCGACAGAAAATGCTGATATTAATACGTCTTGAAAAATTTTCAAAGAAAATTCGATGTCAGCCATTTCGAAAAGGTACCTTTATAAATACTGATTAAGTCCACTATATAATAAAACAATTATGGACTTTTCAAAAGAGATGATTTTGGATTAAACATAGTAAATTTCCCTTGCTTGACGGTGATGTTCCTAGATAACCGTCCTATGGTATCTACATTTCACAGCTCATCCGATATGCGTGATGACGGGACTCCTTTACACCACAATTTTACGTTATTTGAGATTTCTGGGTTATCGGAAAAGTGGGAGGGTTGTTCGCACGTAATTCAGGATATTAACTACAGCGTCTATTGATTGCGTGAAAGATGGCCGTCCTAAGTCGGCACCGGTTGCCCATTGGTCTCGTTGGTTTATGTGTGGTATTTTATGTTTCAGTGGTGTGAGTTGATGTTCCTTGTCCCTTTTATGTCTCTTTCTGTGGATGTCTGCTTATTGTTTTTTTTTGCACTGGGTGTTTTGAAAAATTGCCGTTGGCGCTTCAACCGAGTGTTGTTGGAAATCCCCTCCTTTCTTTCATATAAGATACATGCATGTGATACATATCCAAAATTGTTAGAGAAGGACTTTTTGGAAAAAAATGTTCTCACATTTGGGTAACAAATCCACAAAAAACCTCATGATTCTCCTCCAAGTTTAAATAGGAAGGGACAGACAGACAGACAGGGAGACAGACAGACAGACAGGCATACAGGCAGGGAGACAGACAATCAGTCAGACAGACAGACACAAACAGACAGACAGACACAAACAGACAGACAGACACAAACAGACAGACAGACAGATATACAGACAGACAGACAGTCAGACAGACAGGGAGGCAGGGAGAAAGATAGACAGACATACAGACAGGGAGGCAGGCAGCCAGACAGGGAGGCAGGCAGACAAACAGATAGATAGACAGACAGGCAGACAGGAAGGCAGAAACATGTTATTAGCGCAATTTAGACTGAGTATTTCATTCCTTTCATATTTTCATGCTACCTTTTACAGAGTAAAAGCTACATGTATACTTTCCTTTTTGAGTAGGTAAATGTATTGTCTTCTATCGTAAATTTATCTGCTCTAAAATGATGCTAATGAATTTGAAGACGATAAACATTCGAAGCTCATAATCCATTTTCCAGAAAATACTCCTGACAATTTCTAATTGTGACGTCATATTTGATCGTCTTGACTTTATGCGTTGTCATGGTTTCTATTTTGACGTCACAATGAAAATGATACCACATTTTGTGATGTATGGTGTCTCTCCACCGAATGCATCTACTGTATAATCGGCTATTGCCATGCATTGAAATCATATTGCTAAAACACAATACCTTATTATTTCTTTAATGTTATAATACTATCTAGATTTAAATAAAATGAAGCATTAGTATAAACAAGATACCTCTATACGGATCAGCCCCTTTTAATCGATGCCAACTAAAATATGATTGAAGATACCCTAAATATCTATAATAAACACAATTATGTAACCGATATGTGATGTGAAGATAAGTTATCGAAATAAAATGAGTTAATGTATTCCTATTCCATATTGTAACATAAGACATGTCACATCAGCTTGTTTTTGCTTATACGTGTCTAGTCTCTTCGTTTTATTTATTCTAATCTGTGATTTAAAAAAAGTTTCAATTAATTATATAGGCTAGCTGTAATAATAACTAATGTAAAGGTCTGCATATTCAATAACATCATTTAAGAACAGATACATTTGCAGCATGGACCAGACATGCAAGTTTCTGGTATTTTACCCTCGTCAGTGATCCTCAATATAAACAATATAATATAACCAAAGAGTGTGAATATTATTATGTTAAAAAATGTACCGAAAGACGTAGCAGTATGGATGGGATATGATGCTACAGGACCCAGGTTTTACAGAAATTTTCGAATGCGTTAAAATACTTTAAATAGTTTTAAATGGATTGAGTGACGTATGCTATGGCTAAGTGTTATTTATAGCTTGAATATTTATATCGAAAATAGATAGGATGAACTTGGAAAACGAGTTTTTCTGGCACATCTTATCAATTTTGGATACAAAAATTGTAGAACAAATTCGAACAAATGATTTGTTGTATGACATACTTTATCCAATAAAAACTACAAGAATTGACACGGGGTAGGAAAGAAAGGAGGGGGGGGGGGGTCTCCAACCAGATTCGGTTTCAGTACCAACAGCAAAGCACCAAAACACCTGATGTGAAAACACAGGGTAGACGATCAAAGAAGGAAACATAAAAGAGACATACAGCACAGAAACATGAAACACAAAAGACTACACATAAAGCAACGAGACCAATGGGCAATCGATGCCGACTTAGGATGGCCATGCAAGTAGCAATTGGTGTAATTATCCGGATTACGTGAGCACAACATTCCAATTTTCCCGGTTACCCAAAATTATCCATACTCTTAGAGGACCACAAAATCAAGGTAGCAAAACGCAGGGGCTCAAGTAACACAGATGAATATGTAAATGGACATAAAAAATGGGGGATTGCGTACCAAATACAGTCCGTACTTTGCCGGCTATGGCGAGCTCATGCATGTTATCCCCATAGGAGTCCGACTGACATTCAAAGAGGACAGGTGGTCGAGCTCTGTCTTCTCCTTAAAGATTTTGACAGGGTTCTTCATGGAGTACTGTTGTCATAGTACAAGTCTTATGAATGTGCTTGTACAAGATTGTAGATTGGTCAAGTTCCACGCCAAATGTCCGTCTGGTGAAGTGGAATCATATCAACGGTATAAAAGGTGTTTTGTGATCCTGATGTATTTTCGATGGTTGTGCTGTCAACAGTTAAACCTTCTAATGTTGTTACCTTATAACGATAATCGAAGAACATCACCGTCAAGCCACGGAAAATTTTCAAAACACTCGTATGGATCTCTTTTGATATATAATCCAATAATTATGCTTCTGTGATGTATGTTTGTATGCTAATATTACAGTGAGTAGATTCTTTAACACCGCAATTGTGCATTCTTCGAAACCTCTTGGTAAATGGATAAGTGGGAGGGTTCTGCGCACATAATCCGGATAAACACACAGTCTGCTACTGACGTGGCGGATGGCCGTCCTTAGTCGGCACCAACTGCCAATTGGTCTCATTGGTTAATGTCTTTTGTGTTTGATGTTTCAATGTGGTTTGGTGTTCCTTTTACCTTTTGCGTCTCTGTCTGTGCGTGTTTGCTCTGTGTTAAGCATAGGGTGTTTTGCTGTTGGTGTTGTTAGAGATCCCCTCCTTTCTTTTAAAGCTATTATTTACCTTTTGCTGGGCGGATCAGAACAAAGGAGGGGATCTCCAACAACACCCGGTTGTAGCATCCCACAGCAAAACCCCAAAACACCCAATGCAAAAACACAAAGCAGACAAGCACAAAAAGACACGCAGCTACATGAAGGCACTCCTCAGAAATGATGTCTTCAAATATGGCGCGAAATGACGTCAACCTCAGATTTTGACGTCATAAACACGGAGTCTATTGTCGTTTGCAAATTTTGATACTCTTTATTGTCATTTATCATCGAGTTAGATCTTTATACATGATTGAATTTTTTGCTGAATATGTTATAACTTTTATCTATAGTAAAAATACTTGAATGGCATAACGTACTATACAAATATTTGATGAAAATGCTTGCCTAGCAACCACATGCGGATGTTACTCAAAGTCTTAGAAAAGCTTGAAGGCTTTATGGATTCTTTTTTAAAATAGATGATTCGTTTTTTAAACTGACGTTAAACTAACTGAAGATACAGCCTTTCAATCTAAACAAAGTGAAAGCAAGGAAATAATAATGATAAGAACATAATAAATTCTCTATATTATATATTATTCTCTACATGTATAGGCCAAATTTAAAGACGGGAGAGAAAATACTACCAACGACAACTTGAAAAAAGGGCTTAAAAAATTAAAATGCTGGAAGTTACTAATTAAGATGGCGTGCGTAACATTCAGATTGGACTTTGTCATTTATGAATAATTGTACGACATGCATTTTCTTCGTGGTATTCTTTTAGATTTTAATTAGAATGAAAAAAAATAATGATATAAAATTTTCACGTCTCCCTGTTTGTTTTTTTTCTCTCTCTCTCTTAGACCACGTAAATTGAATATCACAAGCTAAAATAAAAAAATATAATTCATATGTTAGTAACGAAGTGTTACAGAATTAATCTTCTCCTTCCTAATATCACATATTTCATATGTACTGAACAAAGCTCTTTTAATAAGTACAAGCATATACGACATACGGAAACAATGCCTATTGATATCATGGTGCCTCTCAACAATCAAAAATAGCAAGAACTTCGTGAAAATTTTGAAAAATAAAATGTACCTTCTGCCAGGATCGAACTTGCAATCATGGAATTTGCAGTCCTGCGTCATCACCACTACGCCATCGCACAGTTGCGTCAGAGAGATGAAATTGTAAAATACATTTCACTGATTGCCAAAGATTTAATCTTTTCACTTTTTTGATTGAAATACGATGAAATTTTCCTCAATTAAACAACATAGTATTAATTTCATCTTCTCAGGTAAACATTTGTGTTTAAAGGCCACAACACTGTGAGAACGAAATCGGCGAAGTCGACCTTGATTGTTCTAAACTACGAGTTGCTCCCCTTGGCTAGTCACATATACGTTTGAAAAAGATATCGTCTTAGGGTGATGGTATAAAATTGCATGGCGCAGGCTTAAATTACAATGCTATGTGTTGGGGTCGGTTTAACTAGTCTGATAGATGGTTGTCCTCCATGATCTAAGTAGACACTTTGTCGATTCTATCTATGACTATTTAAAATATATGACAATACTGGGAGTTTAGTGCTGTTCTAGTCATTTTTAGATAAAAATCGTCTTTTATTCCAAAAATATAAAAAAAGAAGAAAAGTGCGCACTTGAACTCATAAATGGCAATACCTACAAGGTATTTTGGTAGTAGGCATAGGACTGTAAGTGCAGATATGGAGTTGCGCCAGCTCGTTTTATACAATTCATCGTTGCATGTTATAAATAGTTGTCATGTGACTTGTGATGTGGCACATGACATCACTTTTGGCTGAATGTGTAGTACAAGCTTAGTGTTAAACACTGATACCAAATACATAAAGACATTTTATTGGAGGATGTCCTTTTTTCATTATTGAAAATGCCTTTTAAACATGTCACGAATATTGCAACGTAAAAACGAGAAGTGCCTTAAAGTAGCTGCGAAGGGACAAGGAACGTCAACGCACAACACAGAAACATCAAACATAAAGGACTACACATACACCAACGAGGCCAATGGGCAACCGGTGCCGACTTAGGACGGCCATCTGCCACGGAAATAGCAGAAGGTGTGGTTATCCTGGATTACGTGCGCACAACCCTCCCACTTTTCCGATTACCCAGAGGTCTCGAGGAACGTTCAAACTCCTCACTGTCAGATGACCACACACAAACAAGACCGCAAAACGCAGGGGCCCAAACAACACAGAGGAATATGTAAATGGATATAAAAAGAGGGCGTACGTAATACAATCCGTGCTCTGCTGCCGCGAGCTCATGTATGACAAATATGGATAATGACCATTTCGTATGTTATCACCCGAGGAGTCCGACTGACATTCCGTTCTTCATCGGATTTCAACTACTCTCCTTGTGGACACGTAATTACTGGTGACCTTAGTATAGTCAAGAACGACAAGTTGAGAGAATTGTTAAAAAAAGGTCCCAAATACAGAGAAAGTATGTCCTTTACATGGAACCAAAATGTCAAAATTATCATAGATTCTTGTGAGGAATATGCAAGACGTTGGGCAAAGAAAGAGGATGTACAGCTCGACACCCTTTCCGAATGGATTAAATCAGAGGGTTACTTTTATCTAGAATTAACCGATTAAAATCAACCGTGAACACCAGATTCGTGTCTATATTTAAAGACTCTGATGTTATCACAGAGCTTACCTACCTCCAAGAACATTATGTCATCACACCAGCGGACAAAGCCTCAAATAATTACACATTTACTTGCAAAAAGTACTATTTCGACAGTCTAGTTAGAGTTGGGTTTAAATTCGACACCTGGAAATCCCACTTACACCCCAACAAACCTTTCTGTCTCTGAAATAATAGATAACCACAAATCAGCTCTTGCTTCCTTTGGCTTCGACACTACCAATTTAGATTTAGATTTACCATACTTATACTGCATACCTAAAATGCATAAGAATCCGTACAAACAACGTTTCATCGCTGGTTCCTCAAAATGTTCAACCAAATCTGTATCGATCTTACTCACCAAAGTTTTATCTGAAATCAAATCTGGGCTTCAAAAATATTGTTCGACAGTATATTCTCGCAGTGGTATCAACCAGATGTGGATTTTAAAGAATTCGAAGGAACTTTTAGAACATCTGAAATCCACTAATTTTACTAGAGTCCATTCGATCAAAGCCTTTGATTTTTCGACACTTTACACTACAATTCCACATTTTCAATTGAAAGAAAGACTCGCAAAAATTATAAGTAATGCTTTAACGAGTAAGAACGGTAGTCGCAAATACAAATTTATTGTTGTTAACTATGACAAAACCTATTTTGTAAAAGAAAAGTCCGATTCTGAAAATAAGTACACTGAAACAGACATTATTCAGATGTTAAACTTTCTGATCGACAACATTTTTGTGGTGTTTGGAGGAAAGGTCTTCCAGCAAATTGTCGGAATTCCAATGGGGACCAATTGTGCCCCACTCCTTGCCGACATTTTCCTTTACTCGTACGAAGCTGAATTCATTCAATCTTTGGTCTCTGAAGGGAAAAGATACTTAGCTTCTGACTTCAACTTCACTTACAGATACATAGACGATGTGTTGTCCATCAATAATCCAAAATTCGCGGATTACCTGAGCAGTATCTATCCTTCGGAGCTTGAAGTCAAAGAAACTACAGAGACAAATAGTTCAGCATCCTATTTGGACATAATGTTGTCCTACGACACTGATGGTCACATGAACACCTCACTCTATGACAAACGTGACGACTTCAATTTCAGCATTACCAACTTTCCTTTTCTCAGTAGCAACATCCCTTCATAACCTGCTTATGGCGTGTTCATATCTCAATTGACACGCTATGCCAAAGCAAGTACCAAATATACGGATTTTGTTCTGAGAGCTAGGCGTCTTTCAGATAAGCTTCTCAATCAGGGATATGTTTGTGACCAACTAACATCGTCACTGAGGAAGTTCTACGGTCAAATATGGGGAACTCGTCATACACTATGATGTCCCACTCTCCTGAATGGTGGATGATATTCTGTCATAGACCATTTGAACCATCCAACCAAAGATTGTACTCTATATCTTCCAAAATGGAAGTAACCGGATGTGACAGTTCTACCAAATTGAAGCGACGGGTGTTGCATGCAGGCAGGAGATGCTTACTCTTCCTGGGCACCTTGTCTCACTCTCATATCGGGAGTTCGCTTCGCATATGGTGGAGGTTTTTGTTTGTTTGCCTTGGTTCCTGTTTTATCCTGATTTTGTATGCCTTCGGTTTCTGATTTTCTGAATTATCGATTTTGTGCTGTAAACAGGGATATGGTCATTATCTATATTTGTCATTCAGAGAGGAAAGGTGGTCGGGGCCCTGTCTTCTCTAAAGAGGTTTGGACAGGGCCCGTCATGGAGTCCCGTCGTCACAGTCAGTCAGAGTGCAAGTCTCAAGGATGCGCTTGTACAAGACTGTAGATTGGTCAAGTACCAAGCCTAGTGTCCGTCTGGTGACATTAGGATCATACCCACGGTATAAAAGGCGTTTGATGATTCTGATCCCTTTTTGATAGTGATGTTGTCTATCTTTGATCCTTCTTATCTTGTTAATAATGTCACCATAAAATGCAGGTTGTGAAATACCCAAAGTAATATACTCTGTTGCCTGTATTGGTCCTAATTTCAAAAGAAGTTGACAATAATTTGCGTAAAATTTCCAGAAAGTCTTTACTAGTTTGTGAAAGCGAAAACCTTGTCCTAAACGTTTCTTGGTAATTTGTAAATTTCTAGTATGAAAATCCAAAAACATCAGTACATGCTGTAGCATACTGGATGAGCTGTGAAATATAAATACCATAGGAAGGTAATCTAGGAACATCACCGTCAAGCCAGGGGAAATTCACTAAGTTCAATCCAAAATCATCTCTTTTGTCATACACACTTGTATGGATCTCTCCGTTAATAATTTTGATATTTAGGTCCAAAAATGGTGTTTCTGTGTTTGAAACGTTTACCTTGCTTAGAATCAATTCTTGTGGATAAATAACATTTTTAAACTTTTCAAAAACAGGATTGTCGATAGTAAGAATATCATCCAGGTACAATCGATCTTAAGGAGAAGTAGAACATATTTGTGTAAAAATAAGATAGAATCGTAGTAAAATTACAGAAACTGTACTTGATGTGTTATCGTGCATTGCGTGAAAGTAAAAAAAAACCACTTACAATTTCAGCGAAAAGACTACGGATTTTACAAACTAAATATTCAATTATTTTCACATTACCTTTTTTTCGGTAGAAAATGTTTTTCATTCGGAGTTAATATCCAAACCGTCAAATCAAGTTGACAAAACACTATGCCTTATTTTGTTAAACGTCAAAGTACTTTGAATAAAAGCTTTGATACCTCTTTCCCACTATAACGACTTAGTGTTAATTATAATGTAAATGGGTATATCTGCATTACATGTAATTAATTAAATTACCTTTGTGTAAGCTTACATAATCGATTAAATAAAGAAGGCGTCTACGCCATTATCATATTTACTAATCAAAATTCTTATCTTATCATTAGTCGAATTAAGAATTATTTGACGGTATCATTTGTTTTGTACGTATATTTATGCATACATATATAACCGTAATAGTACAACGATAGGAGGTTAGATATATATCATGGAGGCATCTTCATAAAGTTGTTTAGACACTTTGCAATGACTATTTTCTGGTTGTTATCTCGTCCCCGTTCTTGGGTTATGCTTTAATATGTTGTCTTTTGTGTTTTGATGTTGTGTACGTCTTTTCTGTGTTTTTGCGTCAGGTGTTTTGATGATTTGCTGTACATAGGTTCTGCAACCGGGTCTTGTTGCAGATCTCCCCCTTACTATTGTTTACATTACACCAAACTGTTTCTTTTTCCCATTTGTTCTTTGTTTTGAATCGTTTTCAATTCAAATCGGATGTTGCTTTAATGTTTATAGTCAAATTCAAATTCTGCAATTGCTCTCAAAAGATAAATGAAAATACCATTGAAATTACTATGCTTTAATATCAGACATTTCATCAAAGATTTGCGGTACAAGTACAAGACATTTCAATATATAAATTAAGAATAAATAACACGAAAATGCTGCGATAAGAATTAAAAGTAAAAGATGTCTAAGAGTTTTTTTTTTCAATGTTTCATTATATCACATGGAAAGGTCACACTTCTGGATTTGCTACAATTGTATTTTTGATTCTGCTGCATTCCTCGAAGCCTTGATTGTGATAGTGCCCTCTTGTTTCTTGTATTCACTGAAAAAGTTTGAATTCATTTGTTTCAAATATTTCATAATCTATTTTCATGTATTTGTAATTTCAATAGGCATGAGAAAATTTATAATCATTACCCCAAAAATATCATCTTCTTTGATCGGTATAATGATAAATGTCCTTATTGGACTTCGGACTTCGCGCTCCGAACTTGGCATTCCGGTCTTCACACTTTCGGGGTCATATTATTTGACGTTCTTCATGTTCGCGGACTTCGTACTGCGCACTTGGAGGGGACTGTGCCACAAAAGCTAAACGTTGATTATATTCCAATGACCTAAGAATGCTTCTTTGAGGAATTTGTTTTTTTTTGTATGAAAATACACATTTAAGAGCATCCAGTGCCATTTAATTCATTATGTGTTAAAAATTAACTTTTCTTATCGCATCTCATTTCTTTTATTTTACTTCTAAAGTGCGAAGTCCGAACTGCGAAGTCCAAAGTACGTCAACTTGAAAAATGCCTATTAAAGTATTCATGTGAAATGGGAAAAATTAATATCTGAACGCAGGATAAACGAAATGAATTTTAATAGCTTTAAATATGTATATTAACACATGTAGATAGAGAATAAAGAAATTATCACACAACGTTTTCAGGTACCTTGGGGATAACATCAACAATTTACGTTTATTACATAGTCCCTTCCACGTGCGGTGTACGAAGTGCGAAGATTGCGAACATGAAAAATGTCTTATAACCGTATCTACTTGATTTGAGCCACATTTGAACAACATCTAAGTTGGCAACCACCCGGTCATTCATATGCAAACCTGAGTGACGTAGACTTGTTAGGCTAGACGTGATATACTTACTTGGAAGATAGTGACGTCTTTTGAAGTTACTTACTAAGAGTGTGGTGTGTGACATGAAAGACATACCGACAAGTAATTGATTTCTTATTATGCTAATGTGATACCCTAGTATCATCTGTTTTAAGCTGTCAATCATACATTTAGAGGGGTTAAAAGCCGGACCAATGACATTACAATACAAGATGCCAACCCTTTCGTCGTCAGTGCAGATATGCCAGATATTTAAAGTGTTCCCATAAATAGACCTACATCCGCCTTTAACATCATTAACCTGGTGGTAATTAATATGTACATGTACACCTGAGTGACATAGGCTTGGTAGGCGTGAATTACTTTCTTTGATGATAGCGGCGTCTATTCAACTGATTTTCCAGAAGTCGCGTGCGGTGTGCGACATCAAAGACACAACAAAAGTTAAAATTGCGTATGCTAATGAAACATCCCAATTAAATCTGTTTAAAGCTATAAATAAAAAATAAAAAAAATTAGGGCATAAGGGATAAAACGGACCAATCAGAGTTGGAGGTGTTAACTCAAAGCGGTCAGTAAAGAAATACAAGAAAATTGACACGCCTTTCATGTTATTCTAAAAAGACTTTTACTTACATAATGTCCACCTTAGCATCTTCGAGCATTTTCTTCGCAGCCTCTCCGTCTTTTTTCCTTTTATCACTGTACATATCATAATATACAACCTTTTTGACTCCTGATTGGATAATGACTTTGGCGCAGTTACTGCAGGGATAGTATGTGACGTACATTTTACATCCGCTTACGTCATTAGCTCCGCGGTTCAACACTGCATTCAGCTCTGCATGACAAACTGTACATTTCAAGAAAGCAAATGAAAGTGGAAGAAATCATCATTTATTCAATTCTTGAAATATGAGGGAATTTTAATATGAATTTGCGAGGAAGGAAAATAAATCATCATTTATTCATTTCTTGAAATAGGAGGGAATTTTAAAATGAGAGAATGAGAAATTTTTATCTTTCAATAAATGAAGAAATTTTAATATGGGAGAATGAGAGAAATTTAGCTCTCGACATGGGAGTGAGACCCATATCAGGTCTCACTCCCATATCGGGAGCTCGCTTCTTTTCATGAGTTGGAGGTTTTTGTTTGTTTTCCTTAGTTCCAGTTTTATCCTGATTTTGTATGCCTTTAGTTTATGATTTTCTGAATTATCGATTTTGTGCTGTATACAGGGATATGATCATTATCCATATTTGTCATAAATGCCTCCTATCAAGAGCAGAATTATCATCGGATGATAATTATGGGCAGCGCAAACTTCAAACTGCAGCGTTATCTATTTATTCTTTTCTATAAAAAATAACTACATTTGAAAAAGAACATTGCTTGTTCAGGAAAAGTAAAGCTCAGTTTTGCGAACAATATAACACTTTGAACTCTCGTTAACAGGACTATGGTGTTTCAAGTGACTTTTATAATACAAATGGATTATTTGTACCCCATCAGATTTTTTGATGATCTACTTTCACTAAGTCTTATTAATCCGGAGTTTACTGATTGCATTACTGTAACAGCATCAATTTGTGTGATCCGATTTGAAACAGACCACTGATGTATGCTGCCGTTTTATATTTAGATGCCCTGTTCTTTCAGACGTTAATAGCGTTACTAAAATACTTGAATATAGTATCAAAAACACGATTATTTCAACTGTCACCTTCCTCTCTATTTCATATTCCATGCTTATCTGTTTATGATGTTTTTCAAAATATCGCAAATGATACGGTATAACATTTCACAACAAACATATATGACTCCCTACCAAATGTTTCTTTAGTATCCGGTTCCCAATTTTCGTCACTATCTAGTATGTGGTCTGGCATTCCATTATAACCAATAGATAGTATCCGGTTTTTGGAATTCACTATACAGGCGCCAACCTTAACAAAATATAAAAAAGGTTCATATCAGATCAGTTAATGAAAGTGAAACATTAAAACCGAAATCAGATTCAAAAATAAAAATTAAAAGGCTAATATAAACATCAAAAAGGGACCTAACAGTTATTCAGTCTCAAAGTCGAGAAGACTAGGCCTTATCGTGAGAATTCCCATCGGAACGGTTGCGATCCCCGGAATGAACAACATTCCGAAGTAAGACCAGGTGCCAAGGAAGAATCAGCGTCTCCTGATTGCATGCAACACTCGTCGCAAACAGCTCCATGGACATCTGTCAAATTCGATGATTGTCTCGATGTACATTTTGATAAGTTTCATGTGTATGTCATGTTTTGGTGATGATGACAGCCATTCAATCACTATGCAGAATGTCACTGATCATTCTGGAAAGGGGATCTGATATAGTTTCATTATATCCCCGAAGCGACCGAAGATCTTCCTCAATGATGATTTCAACCGTTGTGTATTATAAGTAACAAATTCTTGAAAAAAATGTAACTAAGAATTTTTTTCATGAGAAAAGAAATATAGGACAAACAGACGGAGACAATAAATAGCACAGCTCCATCGAAATACGACAGACAACTTTATCTCCTGAAAAATCTCCATAGTCCAGTGTAAGTGCGGAATGCATTGTAGGTGGCGCTGTTGAATTCGTCGTTGAATAAGAATAAAAACAAACCTAATAAAAAAGCAAGGTTAAACAAAAACATGAAATAATATATAACCAATTCGTCAGCAAAGGAGCTAAAGTGCTTTGTGTACATGTAAGAGGACATGTGCTCGGTGAAAGTATGCATCAACTACTTGTAACCGAAGAATGCAAAGCTGTGAGAAAAAACGAATTTTAAAAATTGAGCATAAAAGAGTAATGTGTTATGAGCTTAAATCCCAAACATGTTTACTTGACGTTTATGTATTTTTATTTACAAGCATGTTTAAAAATACGAGGATTGCCAATTTATCTATTCTTAAATGATGCTATTCAATTTGAAGACGTTTACATTTATACCACTTGGTGAGTGTCACTGCTGGTGGACCAGGAGTTCCCGAGGGCACATGTAGCCAAGTTCAATCAATTTAGGTTGATCGTTTCTTCAATGCATTCTAAATTTCTGGTATCAAAATTTCTAGAAATTTCTAAAAAGTGGGTCCTGTAGCATCATATCCCACCCATCCTGCTGCGTCTTTCGGTATACTTTTTTGACATAGTAACTTTCATACTTTTTGGCATATTACATTGTTTAGATCTAGGATCACTGATGAGGGTTAAATACCCGACACGTGCATGTCTGGTCCATGTTGCCAACTTATCTGTTCTTAAATGATGCTATTCAATTTGAAAACGTTTACATTGTCCGTAAAGTTCGTGGACTGCCTTGATAAAAGCTAGCGAACAATGTTAAAATAAATGAAAGTATAATTTTTATTAGATTCAAGTTACAGATCAATAATATGCAAAATTCCATTGCAAACAAAGCACAAATAATTATATTTCTATGCAATATAAAAAGGGCACTTCCTCATACCCGGAGCGCTAGCATGAGGATCATTGACGTTATACGTTATAAACTGTTTTGACAATTCTACTCTCCTCATCTTATTTAGATTTCTGAAAAAAAAATTCGGAACCCATCCAGCACAGACATGACTCTCTGTAGGATCATGGAATAATATCGTATGCACGATTTTCTTTTTATTTCAAAGTTAACTGCAATTTCCCGAATTGTTAGTGGCCGATCACTATGAATCACGTCATTTTCTTCGTTTAAAAGAACTTCTTTCTTTTATAGAAATTCTTCCCTAGCGCATACCGTCCTGCAAACTGTTCCTATCGTCTAAAACTCCTCTTTGCCACTTGAAGACTTGCGAACGACTAGTTTTATCATTTTTTCCAACTGTTAAGGAATCTATGAGTCTATGTCGTTGTTTTTCTGAAGCCTATACAAAATTTAATTAATTCTCTCTGCTCGTCCTCTCGAGAAAACAACATTTTTTCGAACGATGATGATCACATCCTATTACCTTCTGATCCAGTTTTCTGTGTCATCTTGAAACTTTGAACGTTCACATTTTGCAGGTGTGATGTTATAACTATTGTCAACATTACAATGTAAAAATCATTGCTTTATCCGCGAAATTTTACAAAATGCAAATGAAATGAATAAAATGATAAACAACATATTTCGGTAAAAATTTACCGTGCTCCGGGTCACCATCCTATGTCTAATAATGAAGTCATAGTTGTAATAATAAAATGAAAATATGATAATTGATTACATTTAAAAATTAGTAATTCGCAAATAGTATATTATTAAGATAATAATTATACTAAAAATAAATATCTTCGACGCTAATTGTTCTTTGTTTAAGCCTTGTTCACGAAATTTACGGACAGCCCTCGTACCTGTCTTTTTGGATCCTTGCTCCTTTCTGCTGAGATGAAAGCAATTCCCATAAAGTACTGGTCCCAAGTAAGTCTTTTATCGGTATCACGGAATGTTGCAGGTGCTGCATTATAAGACGCTTTAGTTATTAGTATAGATTTAAAAAGATTACAAGATCCAATAGAAGAAATTATGCAATGATTACTTTCCATTGGTTCTCATTTTTGTATTATATTTTTGTGATTTTCTCACTTGACGTGGTATCACTATTTCGTGATTATTTCCGGTGTCATTTTTTATCATACTGTTTTGATCCTTAAACAATTTCAACGTTAAAATGAAGAAAGTGTTCGATGCGAATATTAAAAATTTTTTTGCTTATTTGTCCTTAGCACAAAGTCAGTCTAAAAGAGTAAAAGAGAAATATTCGAATATTAAAATTTTTTTTGCTTATTTGTCCTTAGCACAAAGTCAGTCTAAAAGAGTAAAAGAGAAATAAGAATATAAGACCTGGCTACATACAATATCGTGACGGAACAACTCTACCTTTGTTAGATGCACTCTGTGCACTTGAAGCGGGATTAGTATTTGCGTCCATTGGTAGAGTCAAAGAATTTGTTTAAACTTAAAATATCTTATTTTCAACAACAAGAAAGGAAATTTAGCTTAAGTTGACATAATCAACGGCTCAACCCCATATATTATACAAGTTATATAATCAAAATTTGTGAAGAACACGAAGAATTTCATGATGAGATTCTATACCTTCTGTTGGAGTGTATCCTGAAAAAATCGATTGCATGATCAAGTCTATAGAATAACTCAGTTTTTTCCAGTCTCAGTAGACCTATATGTGAGTACATAGATAAAGGGGTTGAACGCACGGAATCCGCATAAAGACTTCATTTACAAAATAGAAATGATTGTCAAAAGTCGACTTAATTTGTCTCTCATTTTCAGGATCTTCCTTTCTGTTTTAAACCTTTTCTATAATATTGTCGCAGACCGACAATGTTTTTGTGTTACATTTACGTGGTGTTTAATTTTTGTTATACATTATATTTTGAATGAAAAGAGGGGATCTCCAACAAGACTCGGTTGAAGCACACGCAGAAAAACATTAAAACGCACCAAGTGGAAAAAAAATTAACCAGAGAAGACTCACACAGTGAATGAAAGTCAACCATAAAAGCCGAAACCAAAATACAAAACATAACTTTATATGTTACCATGGTAATCATCTTTGATACAGTTTTCAACCAACTTTTTTTCTCATCGTTTTTTTTTCATCGTTTATGGACAGTACTTTGATATAAGTATTAAAGTTCAAACATTGCTTCATTTATTAAATTTCAAACCATGAAAATAAAATACACGGACAACAAGCAAAATAAGGTGTCTTAAAGACAATAATAGGAGATTTTAAAACCTTCTTTTGGCAACTCACTGACACCTTATACAAGAGGCATAGGGATGAAGTGCGAAAATCACTTCAGACAGTCAATACAAAGAAATTGGGAGATTTTAAAACCTTCTTTTTGGCAACTCACTGACCCCTTATAAAACAGGCATATGGATGAAGTATGAAAATCACTTCAGATAGTCATTGCAAAATGAACTATAAGAAAAATGTCTTGTTTATAGCAACTGATGTATATATACACCCCTTTACATGGCAACAAGGGTTACAATAACACTAAGTCTTATGAAATTTTCCGAATGCTTCAAACCGCAGAGATGGTAACCATATCAACGATACTTTCTTCAATCGAAATGTAATTTTCATCTTGGCACTTCAAACTGAACATCCAAATCAAAATCTCTAAAATCTTTGATATACTGTACCAACGTGTCATTGGATTTTTGGTCTGTACAGAGAATTGCTCGTAATTTCTAACAAAAATTTAATTCAGTAGTTCCTATAAGTGAAGTGTATACATTGGAAAGCATGACGGAGGAGGTGACATTGAGTAACGAACAAGAATGTTGTCGATTTTAATTCATTCCTTTTAATCAATTTTCATTTATAAAAAGAAAATTAGCAAAATAAAAAAAGATTAAAATTTCTAAACTGATTTTGAATATGATTGTTTTCAGCAATCTGACATTTGCTCAACTGAACTTTGCACATTGCTATAGAAGACACACGGTGCGTGATTCTGTCATATAAAAATTAATGAAAAAGTTTATCCTTCGGATTCTTAAAGATTCATAATGCTGAAGTTGCCACCCTCTCTACGAGACTTTCTGAAAAAGAAGAAAACTTTGTAAAATTAACATGCAACAGTGAATAAATTAAATTACATGTCATTGGGTATTTATTTGATTTTGTATTCCGAATTGGATGTTCTTGCAGTAGAATTCTTTCAATTTAGTTTAGTAAACTGAATAATCACAAGTTTTAGTAGGTCATTAAGTGATACATATTGTTTTCTTTCTAATCCTATATATTTACTTACTCAAGCTTATTTCCCAACATTTCCATAGATGCACTCAAGTCCTTCGGATCTTCAATGCAACATTTAGCGTCGTAATAGAATACTTTGTTTATTCCAGCTTGGAGGAGGTATCGTGCACAAGAACTACAAGGAATATGTGTTGTGTACATCGTACATCCTCTTACGTCGTTTTGGAACTTGTTGAGAATTGCGTTTATCACAGCGTGGCAAACTGACAAGAAAAATAGAACAAAATGAATGAAATTCAATAAAGGTAAAAGTATAAGCAGAACACTGATAAGGGTGCAGCACTTTCGGTAATTCTATTCCAGTGTACCAATATCTATTTCTCACTTCCAATTCCACTCAATTTCTATTCCTTCCTTAAAAAAAATTGAGAAGAAAAAGGTTTTGAAAGCAATCTTCTTCTATTTGTCTGCCATCTGGTACAGCCCGTATACGAATATACAAACAAACCATTTTTATTTTGACACTTTGAGACTTAGTCTAAAATACAGAATTAATAGTTCATCATTTGTCGTGGGAATTCCTGACATAATAATCAAAACGTTAACAGAATGGGTGACATAATTGGAATCAATAAATGTATTTATAGACTGCCTTGTCTAAATATTGCACAAATCACCCCCAGTGTTGAGATTTCAAGTACATAATGACATGCAATGCATCAACAGAGTGAATGTAAGAGCATTCTATGTTCAAAGGCGGCATAGGATGATGCACTTGCAGGACGAGAATTGAGAAATATAAAGACTATAAGACGAAACTTAACAGATGAACCGTATTCTGGGAAACATATGTCCAGTTAGACCCTCTTACTAACTGGCTAGTAGGCACACATAAATCTGCTGTTGTTTCATGTAAAGGGTATGTGTAAAAGTTAAAAGATAATCAAATAATCATCAAAGACTCATCAGCCATCCAGTCCCGAAGTCGAGAAGGCATTGCCAAGGCGAAATAACCAGAGTCCCAATAGGAACGGCCACGAAAGGCTACAGGGGAAAACAATTGTCCCCCGACCGCATGTAACACCCACCGCAACAGCTTCAAGAAGTGAAGTTTGTTATCTTAAGCAAAAGGTCTCTTGTCCAAAGTGATTACCCTTACTTCAAATAACTACTTTAAGAAAAAAAAATCCATCACATGCATTTACCAATTTCTCCCGCAAGTGCATCATTCTAAGCCGCCCTTGACTATAAAGTGCAATAAAGCTCACTCTTTTGATGCATTGCATGTCACTGTGCATTTGAAATCTCTGCGCTGGCGTTAATTCCGTGTCGTACCATAGTAGTTTTTCTTTTCCCTACTCCACTTTTCCTCTGTGTCCGTCACGTGTTCGGCAAGGCCATTATATCCCATAGCAAGAATCCGGTTGTTCACTGGATTAACAATGCAAGCTCCCATCTAGAATATATATTTTATAGGTGAACGAACTTTGAAATTTTCGAAACTTATTGTTTGCTATTCTATAAACAAGAACGGGTCCCTAAACCTACAGCTAATGTTTGTATCAAAAGAATTTCATTTTGCCCCGCCCCGCCTCAGGTGAAGGAGAATATAGAAGAAAGGAGGAGATTTCCATCAACATTAGGTTGCAGCACCCACAGCAAAACACTCCATGCAAAAACACAGAGGAGACGTGCACAGTAAGAGATACAAAAAGACGCAAAAAGGAAAGGAACACGAACACACAACAGAGAAACACCAAACACAAAAGGCTACACAAAAACCAACGAGACTAATGGGCAACTAGTGTCGACTTATGATGGGCGTTTGAAATGGTTTTCTTTCACATTACTTTTTGTAAATATACATTTCATTGCGTGGAAGAATTGTTTCTGACTATTTGTTGGTGTGTAAGTTGTATCCCCATCGGTTGTTGTCTTGTTTCTGAGTTAAAAGTTAAGTATAAAGTGCTTAATGTATTAAGTCTTTTCTTTAAAGCAGCATGTTCCTAATTATAAATAGTTATGTTTGAATTTCAAAACTGAACTATATATCTCAATAAGCCCATGCATTGAAACAACCTTCGGAAGGGAGCTATCACTGCGTCACACAAATTTGCAATTTATTTGCACTTTCGTTTTGCATTTTTTTTTCAATTCTTGTTACTAATGGAAATCGATCATTAACATATTTGGCAATATTATTGAATATTTTGTCCGGATTCATAGAGGTCGAATTGTTAGATATTAGTTTCTAATAAGAAGCAAAGTAAGGAGTTATTTTCTAGCTTATGACGGAATATTGTTCTTTTAAATGTTGGAAAGCATTGAGAAAACACCTTTTAATCATCAAATATAGCTTCTCAAACAGAGTGCATCATCTTGATTGACACCATGAGGTCACAATATATGTGAAGGATCGGGTATCGTGTCCGGTTAGCTCAGACAGTAAGAGCGTCTGCTCTGTAAGCAGAAGGTTTCGGGACCAGGAAGACTATATGCAATGACTCAACAATATCAAACATGAAACACAAAAGAATAGCGATCAATTTGAGTTGCAATATGGGTCCGAAATGGGACAGTTATTTGCCATGAATGTTGCAAATGGTGTAGTTATCCAGATTTTATGCGCACAAACCGAACACCCGTCTGTTGGATACCAAATCTGATTGTCCACAACAAAACTTAGGTAATAAACACCCTTACACAATTCTCTCCTTCTTTTTTTGACCAAATATTTCATTGAATCGCGCTTCTGAAAAGACAGTACAACATAAGTAGAGCCAAAATAGCCTGTTTAAAATAAAACTTTGAAGCTCCGATGACCTATTTTATTTTGGCTTGAAGGAAATTATAACACAAAGAGACCCATCTATGCTGCCTGATGGCAACATTTTGGTTAGAAACTTTCAAGTATAGCAATGTTCATCAGGAGTACCATTAATGAAGATCAACAGTGCTAAACATGCATTTCATGTGCACAGTATTCGCTGTTTTCGAATACAAGAGTTGCTTCCCGTTTGGGACATTATCTGACGTAGACTAATTATGACGTCATAAAATTCTAAGGAAAGGGTCCATAAACTCTGGGAAGGTACAAAATCGTCGTTACTATACCATTTTCACGACGTCATAACGGTTTTTCGTCAGATACCGTCTCAAATTGGAAATGGATCTGTGTTCCGTTTAAACTCAATATGACTCAAATGAGTTAAAGAAGATCCTGACGATAATCTCAACAGCGCTTACAATAGAGCACAAATTGAGCATCGACGGACCCCTAGCAAGCTAGAGGTGGGACCAGGTACCCGGGACTAGTAAGCATCCCCTGTTGGCTATATACCCAGTAAACCACGTATTTATAGAGTTATTCAAATACACTGTACTATTACAAATACACTGCGTCCTTCTTCCTCATAATCCAAAAGGAAACATTAACACACAAGTCTTACCTTGCGATGGGGATCTTTGCTTCTAGCTGACGAACTAAATGCAAGTAACATGAAATACTGATACCAGGTAAGATGGTCCTGGCTCTTGTAACCCTCAGCGGTTTGTCTGACCAACATGTTATCGTCTAATAGGGAAAGAAAATTGAGGTGTTCCAGCATTATACATTATAACGAGATTTTTTCGCGAGTATCAAATTTCACAATTTTAAGGTAAAAATGTGTTAAACTTTTTATTTTCGCGAGTACCAAACTTTACAATTTTACGGTAAAAATGTGTTAAACTTTTTATTTTCGCGAGTATCAAATTTCACAATTTTACGGTAAAAAAAGGTGTTAAACTTTTTATTTTCGCGAGTACAATTTTTCGCGATTACTAAATTACAAACGAATGTGATGTACATATTTTACCTTTCATTATTGAATACACTCAATTCACTTCTCTTAACGTTTATTTAGAAAAAGAAGAATGACACATGTACAATAAGAACAAAATGTAATTGTTATACACATTTATTGTAAACCTTATCAAACACCGTTTTTCACTCGCGAATATAGCGAAAATGCGTATCTCGCAAAAATGTTGGTACATAACTTCGAAATACAAAATGTTCGGAAATAGATACATATAGTCTTGCATAACCGCAAAGTGTTTTTGTGTTCATTCTAAATGTATTTGTCATTTATTCTCTTTTAGTTCACGTTTTGCACACCTGTAAATCTGATTAAAGACAAGTAAATAAAATGCCATAAAGAAGATAGCGTTACAATAGACACCTTTGCTAGACATTCATTGGCAAGATACGACTAAAATATATAACTATATTACTAATTCTTTATCAAAAGTTTTGATATTTTAAAACAGCATTTTATAGCATATATCTCATTCTTTCGTTTCAAATGTTCAAACAGCTATAACGAATTGTTAATAGAACCTCTATGAAAAGCACTGGTTAGAGCTATTCATATTTCATTATTTGCTATTAAATTTCTTATTTCCGATTAATATTCATATTGAAATTGTTTCGTCTTGGATGTCTCTAAGATTAAAGATATTAGTAAGACAACTGTGACGAATGCTTTGAAAAATAACCATATGAAAACATATAAGGCCATACCAAATTAATTAAATGTTCTTTCGATTTTCTTGTGAAAAAGGGTGCAAGCGAGCGAAAATATAATTACGTTGTGTATTTTTTATTTTATATTATTGTATATTTGTGTATTATTATTTTAAGTATTGCAGCTTTTAAGGTGCGAGCGAGTAAAATAATACATTTATGAGATGTTTTCCGTACTCACAAAGGAATCTGATGACAAGGAAGTCTGGCACATAGCAGTACGGAAAAAATTTTCGAACATTCCTCCTCCTTGACTTTCAGTACCATGTATATGGAACAACAAATTTGCTCCCAACGAAATTTTTCAAACACAAAAAGTATCATTTTCTTCGAAATTTGCACAATCTGAGACTTCTAGAGGCTTTAAAATTTGCAGAAATCAGAACCGACCCTAATAAATTCTTGAGCAAGAAATTTATTGATGCGGGCGAGCATTTTATTTTTATAATCTTATTTTTTGAGTTTTGAAAAATTTGGTAAATCCAAGGAACATTTAATCAATATGGTACGGCCTAATGAACTATTTCTCTTTTCAGCCCAGACTGTTTATCTTCTTATTAACAAAACAATTGCCAACAGACATACAGCAAAATGTATAGTACTACTCACCTTTCTGTACAAAGTCTGATGAACATTGAGCCTCTCTTTCCTCTCCATCAGGTATGCTTGAAATGTATATTGAAAAATGAGCGTTTTCATCGTGTCTTAAAATTCCGAATAAGTAATGGAAACAATTTTCATTCGCGGGTCATCGACATTTTGAAAGAATAACCTTATCATCCTCAACACCCGATTCCACTTTTCGGGTCCGGACCAAAAAGGCCGGCCACGAAGTACAAACATTCAGAAACACAGATTTTGCATGTTGAGAATATGAATAGTTCTTAAAACCTTTTGAGATGTCACGTTTCTTGAGCAATAAAGTAATTTATATTAGCTACATGTTGTTGGAAAACAAGCTGTTATTAGACAAGCTTATTAGCTAGTTATATCATTAGAAGGAACATCTGCATGGGACTTGAACCTTCTGTAGTTTTGTACATTCTCAAGATTTGCACACTGATGACTACACCAAAAGACCCCATGATCAAAGCTTTCAGAGGGCATTGCCCTGAAAACCTATTATGTAGCTTCTCTGAAAGATGGTCGGATACTTCGGGAGATCGCAGGTATGAGCTAGCTCAAACCGGCAGAACACGGACTGTATTTCTGGAAATTTTGCAAAAATTATTGTCAACTCAACAGAGTATGTTACATTGGGTATTTCACAACCTGCATTTTATGGTGACATAATTAACAAAATAAGAACGATCAAAGGTAGACAGAATTATCATCGAAAATGTGTTAGAATCATCAAACGCCTTTTAAACCGTGGATATGGTCCTAATGTCACCAGACGGACACTTGGCTTGGTACTTGACCAATCTACAGCCTTGTACCAGCGCATTCTTAAGAATCGCTCTCTGACTGACTGTGACGACAGGACTCTATATCCTCTCTGAATCTCACTCGGACTCCTCGGGTGTATACATACATGAGCTCGCTACAGGCAGCCGAACACGGACTGTATTTCGTGTGCCTTTTGTTTTTTTTATATCCATTTACATATCTATCTGTGTGTTTCTTGGGCCCCTGCGTCATGTTGTCTATTCGAATGTCCACCATACAGTGAGGTTATTTTACATCACACTTATGCGTTCTTCGAGACCTCTGGGTTGTGCGCACGTAATCTGGATAACCACACCGTTTGCTACTTCCTAATTCGGCACCGTTTGCCCATTGGTCTCTTTGGTTATGAGTGCTCTTTTGTGTTCCGTGAACAATGGTGTTGGTTTCGTTTGTTTAATTGTAGTTTTTGTGTTCCATGTTCCCGGGCACCTGGTCCCACCTCTAGCTTGCTAGGGGTCCGTCGATGTTTAATTTTGTGCTCTATTGTGAGTGCTGTTGAGATTATCAACAGGATCTTCTTTAACTCATTTGTGTCACACTTATGCCCTTTGCCGTGTGGAGCTCGTAAAAAAGTTCCCCGCGAGGGGTTTGACAGTAAGTGTTTTGAATATACTTCCCTGACATTGTCGCCATAGCACTTTCTATATAGACATAACGTCAGACAGTGCATGAATTTTATATATTTTCATTTCCATGCTTCATAAACATTGACGGCGGGTGCGGCTAGCCAACAGGGGATGCTTACTCCTCCCGGGCACCTGGTCCCACCTCTGGCTTGCTAGGGGTCCGTCGATGCTCCATTTGGTGCTCTATTGTGAGTGCTGTTGAGATTATCGTCAGGATCTTCTTTAACTCATCTATAATGTTAGTGACTGTTGGTGTTCCCTTTTGCGTCTCTTTCTGTGTGTGTCTGCTCTGTGTTTTTGCATTGGGTGTCTTAAAGTTTAGTTGTAGGTGCTGCAACCGAGTGTTGTTGGAGATCCCCTCCTCTCTTTCGTTTTTAAAGTCTGGTCTTCAACTGTCCCCTCGGCGTCTAGATCGATCTCTTGCTGTGGTTGTCCTATCTGTGTCTTTTAATGTTTTGTAATGCTTTCTTTTTTTAAAGTCAGATTACTGGTACGATTGCGCTTTGGTCTGTTTACAATATGTATTTCATTATGCTGGGTTCGAACTATAAAATGGCATACGGGAAGTATCATACTTAGTACCTCCGAGTTCATAAAGGCTTAAAAATTAAAAAGGCATCTACTGACAATTTTCATATGTGATGAGATAATTTATGTGCCTCGAATTTTTCATGGTTTGTAACCATGGTAAAGTAATCTTAGATTTTTTTTACAAGACATTTCTTGTCATGTGTGTTAATACAAATTTTAGACTCTACTTATGACGTTTTGGACCTACAGTCGGCTAGCTGAAGGGAGTTCCTGTCCAATCTCTCTAGAAACTCGACCATCTTACGGATGAGATAAAAAGATCTTGGACAGAGTCTGTCAATGAGCCTCGCCTTCACGGTTGACCTAGGTGTAATTCTTAAACAGATGGGGTACAAAACCGTATATTGGTCCATTGTTTTGCTTTGCTGATTGATAACTTTGTAAAGATTTATTTTCACTGCCAACCTTACACTCAATGTAAATGCTTTCAAGAACAAAAATAGACTAAGAAACAGTCTATTTTATTAGAAAACATATTTTCATTGTTTATAACTGTTTGTTGGTGAAGTAGTTCATTGTTTGTTGCTGTACATATTAGTTGATAATCACACTGTCAAGTTCTCAGTGTCAATATATCCGTCTTCTGTTTCAAAATTAAGGCAAGATAGGCAAAATGTACATTGATTTTCATTACAAGGTGCACTGTAATAATACGGAAATGTTTCAACTCTTTACCATCTTGAAGACAATTTCAAACTAATTTTAATGCACCAGACGCGTGTTTTTGATAGTAAATCCTCGTCAGTGGTTTATTAAATGCCGAAGTGATTTCTGACACAGCCAAATGTATTTCCGTAGCGCCCTCTGGTTTTATTTTTAAATTTAAATTCGTGTATTACTAATGCATCTTAACGATCGAATAGAACCTCCAGGTTGATTCTCTTCTCCAAGTTTTATTTTCCAAGTAACTATGTGGAGACAATTGTAAAATGTAGGACAATGTTTATCGGATTGGTCGATTTTGAATTTGAGCAGCGCCGCACTAAATCGTTTCAGTGGTGCCACCTATGTAAAACGAATTTCGATTTAACAATGGGACAATCTTTGGAGCATATCATTCATAAATCCCATGCGATACTTTAGTCAAATGTCGTTTAAGAAATAACAGTTAGCTAACCGTGTTTTGTTGTCCAGTAATTCGCGGTCGCGGTCGCGGCTCGGTTGATTGGTTCATGCGATTCGGGGAAATACTGCACAGCTAGCTAGTTGTTATTTCTATTCTAATAATGTTCTGCACACAACAATCGGCGGAGCTTAGTGGACTGGAAGTACACCAGGCGAGTTTTATTGCACAGGAATGGGCGGAGCTTAGAGAACTAACAGTTTACAGGAGATTTTACATCAGGCGAGTTCTATAGCACGAGAATGGGCGGACCTTAGCGGACTGGAAGTTTGTTGGAGATTTTATACCAGGCGAATGCTATTGCACGAGAATGGGCGGAGCTTAGGGGACTGGAAGTTTATTGTACGCCAGGCGAATTCTATAGTATGAGGATGGGCGGAGCTTAACGGACTGGAAGTTCACCAGGCGAGTTCTATAACTAGTACATATAGGGAGAGAATCTCAAGTCATGTTAAACGTCTTTAAATTCAATAGCATCATTTAAAACCTGATTAATTTACAGCATGGACCAGACATGCACGTTTCGGGTATTAAACCCTCGTCAGTGATCCTTAGTCTAAACAATGTAATATGGCCAAAAAGCATGAAAGTTATTATGTCCAAAAATGTACCAAAAAGACGTTGCAGAATGAGTGGGATATGATGCCATAGGACCCACGTTTTAGAAATTTCAAGCAATTTTGTAACAGAAAATTTCAAATGCGCAGAAGACACAGACGATCAACCGAAGTTGATCGAACTTGGCTACATGTGCCCTCGGGGACTCTTGGTCCACCAGCAGTGACACTCACCAAGTAGTTCAAATGTTAAACGTCTTTAAATTCAATAGCATCATTTCAAACCTGATTAATTTACAGCATGGACCAGACATGCACGTTTCGGGTATTAAACCCTCGTCAGTGATCCTTAGTCTAAACAATGTAATATGGCCAAAAAGCATGAAAGTTATTATGTCCAAAAATGTACCAAAAAGACGTTGCAGAATGAGTGGGATATGATGCCATAGGACCCACGTTTTAGAAATTTCAAGCAATTTTGTAACAGAAAATTTCAAATGCGCAGAAGACACAGACGATCAACCGAAGTTGATCGAACTTGGCTACATGTGCCCTCGGGGACTCTTGGTCCACCAGCAGTGACACTCACCAAGTAGTTCAAATGTTAAACGTCTTTAAATTCAATAGCATCATTTAAAACCTGATTAATTTACAGCATGGACCAGACATGCACGTTTCGGGTATTAAACCCTCGTCAGTGATCCTTAGTCTAAACAATGTAATATGGCTAAAAAGCATGAAAGTTATTATGTCCAAAAATGTACCAAAAAGACGTTGCAGAATGAGTGGGATATGATGCCATAGGACCCACGTTTTAGAAATTTCAAGCAATTTTGTAACAGAAAATTTCAAATGCGCAGAAGACACAGACGATCAACCGAAGTTGATCGAACTTGGCTACATGTGCCCTCGGGGACTCTTGGTCCACCAGCAGTGACACTCACCAAGTAGTTCAAATGTTAAACGTCTTTAAATTCAATAGCATCATTTAAAACCTGATTAATTTACAGCATGGACCAGACATGCACGTTTCGGGTATTAAACCCTCGTCAGTGATCCTTAGTCTAAACAATGTAATATGGCCAAAAAGCATGAAAGTTATTATGTCCAAAAATGTACCAAAAAGACGTTGCAGAATGAGTGGGATATGATGCCATAGGACCCACGTTTTAGAAATTTCAAGCAATTTTGTAACAGAAAATTTCAAATGCGCAGAAGACACAGACGATCAACCGAAGTTGATCGAACTTGGCTACATGTGCCCTCGGGGACTCTTGGTCCACCAGCAGTGACACTCACCAAGTAGTTCAAATGTTAAACGTCTTTAAATTCAATAGCATCATTTCAAACCTGATTAATTTACAGCATGGACCAGACATGCACGTTTCGGGTATTAAACCCTCGTCAGTGATCCTTAGTCTAAACAATGTAATATGGCCAAAAAGCATGAAAGTTATTATGTCCAAAAATGTACCAAAAAGACGTTGCAGAATGAGTGGGATATGATGCCATAGGACCCACGTTTTAGAAATTTCAAGCAATTTTGTAACAGAAAATTTCAAATGCGCAGAAGACACAGACGATCAACCGAAGTTGATCGAACTTGGCTACATGTGCCCTCGGGGACTCTTGGTCCACCAGCAGTGACACTCACCAAGTAGTTCAAATGTTAAACGTCTTTAAATTCAATAGCATCATTTAAAACCTGATTAATTTACAGCATGGACCAGACATGCACGTTTCGGGTATTAAACCCTCGTCAGTGATCCTTAGTCTAAACAATGTAATATGGCCAAAAAGCATGAAAGTTATTATGTCCAAAAATGTACCAAAAAGACGTTGCAGAATGAGTGGGATATGATGCCATAGGACCCACGTTTTAGAAATTTCAAGCAATTTTGTAACAGAAAATTTCAAATGCGCAGAAGACACAGACGATCAACCGAAGTTGATCGAACTTGGCTACATGTGCCCTCGGGGACTCTTGGTCCACCAGCAGCGACACTCACCAAGTAGTTCAAATGTTAAACGTCTTTAAATTCAATAGCATCATTTAAAACCTGATTAATTTACAGCATGGACCAGACATGCACGTTTCGGGTATTAAACCCTCGTCAGTGATCCTTAGTCTAAACAATGTAATATGGCCAAAAAGCATGAAAGTTATTATTTCCAAAAATGTACCAAAAAGACGTTGCAGAATGAGTGGGATATGATGCCATAGGACCCACGTTTTAGAAATTTCAAGCAATTTTGTAACAGAAAATTTCAAATGCGCAGAAGACACAGACGATCAACCGAAGTTGATCGAACTTGGCTACATGTGCCCTCGGGGACTCTTGGTCCACCAGCAGTGACACTCACCAAGTAGTTCAAATGTTAAACGTCTTTAAATTCAATAGCATCATTTAAAACCTGATTAATTTACAGCATGGACCAGACATGCACGTTTCGGGTATTAAACCCTCGTCAGTGATCCATGTTAGAATAGAAAACAAATCAGAGAAAAAACTATTTGACATTCATTTGTAAAAAAAGATGTTATGCATTTTTGAATATTTTTCTGAGAAAATATTTGAAAAAAGAGAAATAATAAAATATTAAATAAAAACATAATAATAAAAGAATAACAAATATTGATATCTCTGTACTGAGCCCCCTTCTGCCATATCTTGCCTCGATCTTGACTGTGTTTAGGTAAGTTCGGTAACTATAGAAACAGATAAAAAAATAATATTTATGCGAATGTTTATATGCATAATCAATTACATCACTTTGTAAATGACAATAATATATTCCTTAAATTTACATTACTAGTATATTCCCCATGTCGAACGCCCATAAGGCAAATAGAAATATTATATTCCAATAACTTGGGTTGCTATTCTGACGTCACGTTGAAGTTTTGCATGAAGGGAGAATTTACCAACGTTCAAATACATTTGATGCTATAACAGGCAAACTGTGCGAAGTGCATGCAAATAAGAATGACCGATACTTAGAATAAATGTAAATATAAGAAATGACTGTCTTACTTTTGTTCATGCTCAAGGGTGTATAATTATGGTTGGACACGTGCAAATTTTTCGAGAATCGCTTCGCTTCGCGATTCACGGAATTTACACGTGACCAACCAGAATAATACACCCATGAACACCATATTAGACAGTCAGTTCTTAAATAAACGTACATGTACATACCAAAATTGTTTAAAATAACATTTAGGTTATCATAATTTCTATTGGGGTGATATATTCTATTAATCTATCTATATAAAATGAAGCATTTGATTATATTAAATGTGTTACCTTCATACGAATCAGCCAAGACTTAAATTGCACTTGTTTCTTTATTTCTCAATTCGATGGAGGATACCTTAAATATATACAGTTATATCTATAGTAAATATTTAAATAAATTGGTTATTGCCACGCATTGAAATCATTTTGCTTAAACACAATACCTTATTATTTCTTTAATGTTACAATACTATCTAGAATTAAATAAAATGAAGCATTAGCATAAATAAGATACCTCTATACAGATCAGCCCAGGGCTTTTACTGCCCCTTTTAATCGATGCCAACTAAAATATGATTGAAGATACCCTAAATATCTATAATAAACACAATTATGTAACCGACATGTGATGTGAAGATAAGTTATCGAAATAAAATGAGTTAATGTATTCCTATTCCATATTAAGACATGTCACATCAGCTTGTTTATGCTTAAACGTGTCGAGTCTCTTCGTTTTATTTATTCTTATATGTGATTTAAAAAAAGTTTCAAATAATTTTAAAGGCTAGCTATAATAATCACTAATGTAAAGGTCTGCATATTCAATAACATCATTTAAGAACAGATACATTTGCAGCATGGACCAGACATGCAAGTTTCTGGTATTTTACCCTCGTCAGTGATTCTCAATATAAACAATATAATATAACCAAAGAGTGTGAATGTTATTATGTTAAAAAATGTACCGGAAGACGTAGCAGTATGGGTGGGATATGATTTCCAGGATTTACAGGAATTGTCGAATGCGTTAAAATACTTTAAATAGTTTAAAATGGATTGAGTGACGTATGTTATGGCTAAGTGTTATTTGTAGCTTGAATATTTATATCGAAAAAAGATAGGATGAACGTGGAAAACGAGTTTGATTTTTGATACAAAAATTGTAGAATAAGTTCGAACAAATGATTCGTTGTATGACATACTTTATCTACAAGAATTGACACGGGGTAGGACAGAAAGGAGGGGGTGGAGTCTCCAACCAGATTCTTTTGCGGTACCAACAGCAAAGCACCAAAACACCTGATGTGAAAACACAGGGTAGACGATCAAAGAAGGAAACATATATAAAAGAGACATACAACACAGAAACATGAAATACAAAAGACTACACATAAAGCAACGAGACCAATGGGCAATCGATGCCGACTTAGGATGGCCACGCAAGTAGCAATTGGTGTAGGTATCCGGATTACGTGCGCACAACATTCCAATTTTCCCGGTTACCCAAAGGTATCCATACTCTTAGAGGACCACACAATCAAGGCAGCAAAACGCAGGGGCTCAAGTAACACAGATGAATATGTAAATGGACATAAGAAATGGGGGATTGCGTACCAAATACAGTCCGTACTTTGCCAGCTATGGCGAGCTCATGAATGTTATCCCCATAGGAGTCCGACTGACATTCAAAGAGGACAGGTGGTCGAGCTCTATCTTCTCCTAAAAGACTTTGACAGGGTTCTCTATGGAGTACTGTTGTCATAGTGCAAGTCTTATGAATGTGTTTGTACAAGACTGTAGATTGGTCAAGTTCCATGCAAAGTGTCCGTCTGGTGAAGTTAGAATCATATCAACGGTATAGAAGGCGTTTTTTGATTCTGATGTATTTTAGATGGTTGTGCTGTCTACAGTTAAACCTTCTAATTTTGTCACCTTATAACGGTAATCTAAGAACATCACCGTCAAGCCACCAAAAATTTTCAATACACTCGTATGAATCTCTTTTGATATATGATCCAATAATTGTGCTTCTGTGTTGTTTGTGTGTATGCTAATATAACAGTGAGTAGTTTCTTTAACACCACAATTGTGCATTTTTCTTGGTCTCATTTGTTTATGTCATTTGTGTTTGATGTTTCAGTGTGGTTTGATGTTCCTTTAACCTTTTGCGTCTCTTTCTGTGCGTGTCTGCTCTGTGTCAGCATAGGGTGTTTTGCTGTTTGCATTGTTGGAAATCCCTTCCTTTCTTTTAAAGCTATTCTTTACCTTTTGCTGGGCGGATCAGAATGTGAAAATGTTGTATTTGAGGGGAATAAAAGATTCCCTACAAGGAAGATATGAAAATAGCGAACTGCACGCATAGTAGGATGTGACAAAAACACTCGATCTTAAGGAAAAGTAGAAAACGTTTTGTGTAAAAATAAGATGGAATCGTAGTAAAATTAAAGAAACTGTACTTGATGCGTTAATAAAAAAAAGTAAAAAAAACCAAAACACTTGCACTTACAATTCAAGCAAAAAGACAACGCATTTAACGAACTAAATATCCAGTGATTTTTACAATTTACCTTCTTTTCGCTAGAAAGCTAATTTGTTTTTTATTCGGAGTATCCAAACCGTCAAAACACTATGCCTTATTTTGTTGTTAAACGTCAGAATGCTTTGGATAAAAGCTTTTATACCTCTTTCCCACAATAACGATTCAGTGTTAACTATAATGGGACTGGGTATATCTGCATTACATGTAGCCAAGTTCGATCAACTTCGGTTGATCGTATGTGTCTTCAACGCATTTGAAATTTTCTGCTACAAAATTTCTTGAAATTTCTTAAACGTGGGTCCTGTAGCATCATATCCCACCCATTCTGCTACGTCTTTTGGTACATTTTTGGACATAATTCTCATACTTTTTGGCCATATTACATTGTTTAGACTGAGAATCACTGACGAGGGTTTAGTACCCGAAACGTGCATGTCTGGTCCATGCTGTAAATTTATCAGGTTTGAAATGATGCTATTGAATTTAAAGACGTTTAACATGTAATTAATTAAATAATTTTTGTGTACGCTTACGTTATCGATTGAATAAAGAAGGCGTCAACGCCATCATATTTACTAATCAAAATTCTTATCTTATCATTAGTCGAACTAACCATTATTCGACTGCAAGATGTGTTTTGTATTTATATTTATGTATATATATATAACCTTGATAGTACAATGGTAACGAGGCGGCTAGAGAAATCATATAGACAAGTTGTTTAGACACTTTACAATGGTTATTTTCTGGTTGGAATCTCCTCCGCGTTCTTGGGTTGTGCTTTTATGCGCAGTCTTTTGTGTTTTGATGTCGTGTTTTCTGTTCCTTGTCCCTTTTGTGTCTTTTGCTGTGTACGTCTTCTATGTGTTTTTGCGTTGGGTGTTCTGATGTTTTGCTGTAGGTTCTGCATCCGGGTATTGTTGGAGATTCCCTCCTTACTATTATTCACATTACACCAAACTGTGCCTGTTTCCCATTTGTTCTTTGTTTTGAATTATTTTCAATATAATTGGGTGTTGTTGCTTTAGTTATAGTGATATTCATGTGCTGCAGTTGTTCTCAAAAGAGAAATGAAAATACAATTGCTATCACTATGCTTTAATATCAGACATTTCATTAAAAATTTGCGGTACAAGTACAATTGTCATTACAATATATGAATTGAAAATAGATTAGACGAAAATGATGCTACAAGAATCAAAAATAAAAGATGTTCAAACATTTTTTTCAATGTTTCATTATATCACATGGAAAGGAAACATTTTTGGATTTGCTACAATTCTATTTTTGATTCTGCTGCATTTCCCAAAGCCTTGATTGTGATGGTACCCTCTTGTTTCTCATATGCTCTGTAATAGTTTGAAATAAACGTGTTTAAATCATTGCGTATTTATTATCATATGTGGGTCAGGTTTGGCTATTGTGAAGGCTGAGAACCATAATTTGGCACATGTTATGAGTATTTGATGTGACATTGACAAAATTCGTGTCCATTGCTGGAAAAGAAACCAAGAAATAAAATTTATGGCGTATTTTGTCATGAATATTAATCAAAAGCCGTTGCTATAGCAACTTTGAATCAAATTTTCCGTATACTGCATATTCAAAAACATTGATTTTCTGCATTTTTGAGTCCTATGGTTATAATGTTAAACGTCTTTTAATTCAATAGCATCATTTAAAACCTGATAAATTTACAGCATGGACCAGACATGCACGGTTCGGGTACAAAACCCTCGTCAGTGATCCTAAGTCAAAACAATGTAATATGGCCAAAAAGTATGAAAATTAGTATGTCCAAAAATGTACCAAAACGACGTGGCATAATGGGTGGGATATGATGCTACAGGACCCACGTTTAAGAAATTTCAAGAAATTTTGTAACAGAATATTTTAAATGCGTCGAAGAGACAGACGATCAACCGAAGTTGATCGAACATGGTTACATGTGCTCTCTGGGACTCTTGGTCCACCAGCAGCGACACTCACCAAGTAGTTCAAATGTTAAACGTCTTTAAATTCAATAGCATCATTTAAAACCTGATAAATTTACAGCATGGACCATATAAAATAGCAAATATGTATACAAATGAGTTAAAGAAGATCCTGACGATAATCTCAACAGCACTCACAATATAGCAAAAAATCAAACATCGACGGACCCCTAGCAAGCTAGAGGTGGGATCAGGTGCCCGGGAGGAGTAAGCATCTCCTGTTGGCTAGCCGCACCCGCCGTCGAAGTAAATGAAGCATGGCAATGAAAATATATATAAATTCATGCACTGTCTGACGTTATGTCTATATAGAAAGTGCCATGGCTACAATGTCAGGGAAGTATATTCAAAACACTTACTGTCAAACAAATTACATTTATCATTATCACTTGATCTTCAAATCATTTCAAGGTCGTCTGTCCAAAGCTCAACGTCATTTCTTATTCTAGACTCAAATTTACGCAAAATCAGGATTTCCAATTATTTTGAATTGCTTTCTCTAACTTTTTTTCATCAGATAGTAACATTTCAAATATTTACTGCTGAAGAACCTATCAAAAGAAGTAGAATTCATCACAGTTTCCAAGTTTATTTCACTTCCATGTATGGCATGCTTTTCGTAAAATATGTGACATTGCTTTTGCGGTGCTTCACCTCTTTTTGATTGTTTTACCAAGGTTTCATACTTTTTACTGTTAATCATGTCTCTTTTTATTGAAAAATCACAAAATTTGCCTGAAAATTGCAAATATTTTTCAATGACCTTGAAAATTGAGCAAATCACGTTGAAATTTTCTCAAGGTCATGATAGCATCAAATTGCCTTAAATACATCTACATACCAAGTTTTGTAACGATAGCATGCGTAGATCTTTGGAAATAGCTTTTTACATATGACAGGTATTTACACCTTCGTACCAAATGTTGCCATAACAACCTATTTCAAAGGCATATAAGCGAAAAAGGCTTATTTCTACATAAATTTCCTTCGATTCCCATGAAGTCCTAGGAAAAACTATTCAGGAAATATGCAATTGTAATTCAAATCGTGTGCAACTTCTTTATCACTCATATCAAAAATAACTGAAACATAGGTAAAATCAGACCTAAATTGGCCCAAGATGACATTAAGCATTTTTCCTTGAAATTGAAGCAAATATAAATGGCATACAGCAAGAAGGAGTGTTGAATAATAGATTAATATTAACTTAATAGGATTTGAATAATCTACACAGAAAATTACATATACATTCAATATTCGTGTCTATGGTAACGGAATGCATAAAAATGCCTTCTTAAACGTTTTTTTATACAAAGCATTGGTAACCATGGCAATGGAACGTCAGAGAAAAAGGTCATTTCGTTCTGAGGACATTATGTACAACTTGTACTTAACAAAATATCAAAAATAGGAAACATGTCGTGGCCAAACGTGTCTGGTTGTTTAGGTTTTTACAGAGAATCCATATTAAGAACACTATCTTTACTATTGTTAGTGTGGTAGTAATCACTAAACGATGACGTTGCTGCTTTGTATGCTTGTATGCTTAATCATGCACATTTTATCCCAACATTTCTGAATTAAGCACCGATTTACGTTTTTTTTTAGATTTGTCGATGTGCGGGAGGTAAAGCCTCCAATCGCATTTGCCCTCCTTCACTTCATGAGAATCAGATTGGGGCATCTAATAAGTCTTCATGTTCCTCATATCCCAAACGCGCGTGTCTGGCCCATGCAGCAAATCTATATGTTCTTAAATGATGCTATTGAATTTGAAGATGTTTAACATTTGTCCCACTTGATGAGTGTCGCTGCTGGTGGACCAGGAGTCCCCGAGGGCACATGTTGCCAAGTACGATCAACTTCGATTGATCGTTTCTTCAACGCAATCGAAAATTTCTGTTATCAAAATTTCTTAAAGTTACTGAAACGTAGGTCCTTTAGCATCATATCCCACCCATGTCACAACCCAAAATGTAATAAAATCCTATAATGTAATAACTTATTACATTAAAATTATTACATGATGGATTGGCAATGCAAACCTATAATGTAATAAAACCATCTTGCTTCGTCATTGGGTACATTTTTGGACATATTAATTTCACACTCTATGGCCATATTACATTGTTTAGATTGAGTATCACTGAAGAGGGTGAAGAAGATTGAATTTGAAGACGTTTAACATGAAAAGCATCAATTAAATTTTTGCCAAATGTTATAAGTCTTCAAAGTGAATGCATCATTTATCAAAACAGGTCAGCTACGTCACTGGTGTTCACTGTGTTGTTACTTTGCAATATACACACAGACAAAAGTTAAGCAACAGCGAAATTGTTTTTAATGCAAAATTCTGGTTTGATTAAAAATATTTGAAAATTATGTACCATGATATAGATCTGACCTTTGACAAAGACAATATTACTTTATCTAACATTATTGTATTATGCATCTTATTCTTAATCGGGATCGAAATGGGGACGGGTATGATTTTAAGCAATTCAAGTTAGACATTAAGTACAAGGAGTTGATTTATCTTGTAGAATTCGCTGTTCAGAATGGTTGCAATGAATGAAATTGTTAATCTGATCTGAATATGTATTAAAAATGCCGAGGTAATGTTAATTATCTCTTAAGAATTGAGAGTAAATGTCATCGAAAAAAATATCGTGTCAAAAAGCGCGTTCATGAAACCGGAAGTTATGTTAGGCGCCTACGTACCGATTTTTTTATCACACAAACATTAAGACCATGAATAAGATACTTTGGGGTTGTATTTCTATAACTATCGTTTTTATCAAAGAAATAATGTTTGACAACGATATCTTTATGGTTGCTTTTTCTATATTTTGTTAAATATAACACCTTTGTGACCACTATTTTCTGGAATTTTTATTCAACCCTAGTTCGACCAATTTCAATCTTCATGTAGAACAACAACCTGCCATTATGTCACTTCCGGTTAGGAGATGAATCCTTCGAATCGTAAAGTTTCTCTTTTTATGTCAAAATTAAAAACCGGACGTGCTTCCAGTTCGACCAAACTGCGGAATAAATTGGCTGAAAGTCATCATTTACATCGGTTAATATGGAATATAGAGCAAACTATGAGCAACAAATGTCTTTAACGGTAATTATCGGAAATTTATTAACAAGAGCGATTGAAAGAGGGTAGTTGGGATAAACCTCAACTGGAAGTCGACTGAAAGAATATAATATCAATTCTTTTTTTTAAAGAAAACCGTGTTAGATGTGTGAATCTTGAGCCTAATCTAGTTTATCTCTTTTTCAAGTACCTGTTACCTTATTTTTTCAATACCTCTCTTCAAACTTTATTCTACATTATTTTCCCTCAAAAATACCTTCTTTTCATTTGAGGCTCTATAGAAGCCAAATGTTTCAATTTCGATATCATTTTAGTGTTATATGTTAACAAAAGGTGTAAAGTCATCTAGAAAAGAATTGGTATTTGATATATTTTACGAAAACTTCTCGGTGCTATCGTTTAAAGTATAAGGACTCCGAAATATTGGGGTGTTGCTTAACTTTTGTCTGGGTGTATATGACCTCCATTGATTGATAACAATACTGTTAAGCCCCCTTCACACTTTCACGGATAAAGCCACAACTCCGCTACTACTCCAAAAAAGGTCTATCCGTGGCGAGTCGGGACGCAAAATGTTCGATTAACCATTAACCGACGACTCGAGTACGGGTTGCTACGGATTGCCATGGGTTGATCCGAATCGAGTACGAATAGCTAGGGATTGCTACGGATATCGTCCCGACATTGCTAACGATTGCTACGACACGCGTACGGATAGATACGAATTGCTACGACACATGTACGGATAGATACGGATAGGTACGGATTGCTAAGGATTACCACGACTCGAGTACGGATAGCCACGATTCGCACAAATATAGCTACGACTTCAGTACGGATTGGTAGGACTGGCTTGAATTTCCTATTTAATTTTAAACCATAATTATTTATTAAAACACCGAATATTTTCAAATAGAGATGATATCACTTGTTTTATAACAGTATTGAGGTTTTATACATGCCTTTATATCATTACCTGAAATTGAATAGTTGAAGCATTAACTCATATATTTACCGTAAAACGCACAGAAAACTAATAGATTTGAAATAAATATAAGACACAATCCTTGGTTATCCGCAGCAACCCGTAGGAGAGTCGTAGAAATCCGAAGCAGAGTCGTAGCAATCCGTAGCGGAGTCGTAGCAATCCGTAGCAGAGTCGTATTGCTATTTTTATCACAAACATAATCCCGGATTGCTACGGATGCGCTACGGGTTACTACGACTCCCCTACGCGGGTTACTACGACTCCCCTACGGATAGGTACGACTCCACTACGGGCTGCTAGGACTCCCCTACGACTCCGCTACGACAAATCTATCCGTAGCGGAGTCGTAGAAATTTTTGAACATGTTCAAAAATTTTCTGTCACATCCCCGATAGCTACGGATTGCCAAGGATAGCTACATGTACGACTTGTCACGACTAGGCCGGATCGAGCTACGGATTGCTACGGATAGCCACGGATGTAAATATTTTCTTGATCCGAACCTATCCGATCCGTGAAAGTGTGAAGGGGGCTTTACTTACTTAATTTCCACCTTAGCGTCTTCGAACATTTTCCGCGCTGCCTGTCCGTCTTTTTCCCTTTTTGTACTGTATATCTCATAATAAACAACCTTCTTGACTCCTGATTGGATGATGATCTTTGCACAGTTAGTGCATGGATGGTATGTGACATACATAGTACATCCGCTGACGTCATTAGCTCCGCGGTTCATTACTGCATTCAGCTCTGCATGACAAACTGTATTTTAAATAAAGCAATTGCAATGAAGAAAGCATTATTGATTCAATTCTTAAAATGAATGCTTGCTATCAAGAGCAGAATCATCACAGGAAGATTATTATCAGCAATGCAACATTTAAAAAAAGTTTCTTTAAAAGATAAATAAAATTCATTTGATAAATAACATTGAAATGTGAACCATATGCGCATGGTGCACTCAGTTTTTGTGTCGCCTGCAAAGCACAGCGACACTTAGGGATCACTTTGTCCGTTGTCCGTCCGTCCGTCCGTCCGTCTGTCTGTCACACTTGGGTGTCACACCCCATAACTTTTGATTGGTAAGTGATAGGGCTTTGATATTTCACATGTGTATTCCTTGTGACAAGACCTTTCTACACATATCATAATTGTTGACCTCGTGACCTTGACCTAGATATTTGACCTACTTTTCAACAAATCTAAGATTGGCTATATCTCTTGATTGGTAAGTGATAGGACTTTGATATTTCACATGTGTACATTTGTAATCTATGTGACAAGACCTTTCTACGCATACCATAATTTTTGATCTCGTGACCTTGACCTAGATATTTGACCTACTTTTCACAAAATTTAAGATTGGCTATATCTTTTGATTGGTAAGTGATAGGGCTTTCATATTTCACATGTGTATTCCTTGTGACAAGATCTTTCAACATATATCGTAATTTTGACCTCGTGACCTTGACCTAGATATTTGACCTACTTTTCAACAAATCTAAGATTGGCTATATATCCTGATTGGTAAGTGATAGGGCTTTGATATTTCACATGTGTAATCTTTGTGACAAGACCTTTCTATGCACACCATAATTTTTGACCTCGTGACCTTGACCTAGATATTTGGCCTTATTTTCACAAAATCTAAGATTGGCTATATCTTTTTATTGGTAAGTGATAATAAGGCTTTGATATTTCACATGTGTATTCCTTGTGACGAACCTTTTCTACACATACCATAATTGTTGACCTCGTGACCTTTACCTAGATATTTGACCTACTTTTAAAAAAACAAGATTTGCCATATCTTTTGATTGGTAAGTGATAGGGCTTTGATATTTCATATGTGTATTCCTTGTGACAAGGCCTTTCTACGCATATCATAACTTTTGATCTCATGACCTTGACCTAGATATTTGACCTGCTTTCAAAAAAGTCTTAGATAGGCTATATCTTTCGATTGGTAAGTGATAGGGCTTTGATATTTCACACTTGTATTCCTTATGAAAAGACCTTTCTAAACATTCCATAATTTTTGACTTAGTGACCTTGCCCTTGATATTTTACCTACTTTCAATTTAAAAAAAAAATCTGCTTCGCAGGCGACACAAGCATTCCTTGCATTGCTATTTTTTGTTATGGACTGACAAGTATTGGATAAAGACCGAGTTGAGGTCTGTATAAAGGTAAGATGCCCAAGGAGAAAACAGGGTGGTGTTTAAAGACCTAGGCCTTCGTCTCTCCTTGGGCATCTAAACTTCATACAGACCCCAACTCGGTCTTTATCCCACTTACAAACCGCAGATGTTCTTAAATTTTCATGAAAATAAAAATAAAAGTATGTAATACACCCCTGCTTTTCAAAATGAAATTTACCATGCAAATTATCGGGTGGAAACGATTGTTAGGCCATAGTAGTTAAATCGTTTGTTATACATCCCGATAATTTTCTGAAAGGTATTTGGTCAGAGAAGAAAATAAGTTCTATTGCCATAAACGTTTTTAAATAGGTGATTGAATTATTCCAAATAGAGATAAGGAAAAATTTTCTAATCAAGTGAAGATAATATTTCTTTATTTTGTCCATCAAGTTCCTCGATAAACATTTATTTAAAGAGCATTTAGAATAAGTGGTCGTTAAGAATCTCATAAACGGATCTAAGTTCATTTGAAATGGCATTTTGACCTTTTTAGGATAGAAGAATATATTCTGCTTCTGTTAAAAAGATGTGTTTCTCTGACTTGTAACACAATATTTTCTATACTATGGATGAATACTCATTATAATCAAAACAATTCACACCCTCGACCGAAATAATTTTCTTTTCTCCGCCCCTAACTGTTTTTTATTGCCCTCCACACTTCACTGAACGTTTATGAAACCTTGTATATTTAGAATCGTCAGCGGTCATTGAAAAATAAAATGACCGATGAAAGACAAAAGAATAACATTTGAAGGTCTGTTAATATGGATAATGACCATTCCATATAGACAGCACAAGATCGATAATTCAGAAAAGCATAAACCGAAGGCATAAAAAAACAGGATAAAACAGGAACCAAAGCAAGCAAACGAAAACCTCGACCACATGAAAAGAAGCGAACTCCCGATTTGGGAGTGAGAACAGACGCTCATAAAGAGTCAGCATCTCCTGCTTGTATGCAACACCCGTCGCTTCAATTCGGTAGAACTGTAACATCCGGTTACTTCCATTTTGGAAGAGATCAAGTATAATCTTTGGTTGGACGGTACAAATGGTCCATGACAGAATATCATCTACCATTGTGGTGAGTGGGACAGAATATCATCCACCATTGTGGAGAGTAGGACATAGAACATATATTTCAATATGATGATTGAGATATTGAGATAGTCCAAAGCTGTATTTTTGTGAACATCAGAGGATGTAGAGCTCTCGTTAAGAGGACTAGGGTGCCTCAAGTGACTTTTATAAAGAATTTATAAAAGAATTATTGTGTGCCCCATCTATTTCGAGACTTGAAGATCTGCTCTCACTTAATAATCCAAAGTTTGCCCATACTGTAACATTAATAAATACTGCATCCATCCCTGAGATTTAGAAACAGACTACTAAATATATGCTCCCGTTTTATATTTAAATATTCTGTATTTCAGACGATATTTTAAACGATAATAGAGTAACTAAAATACTTAAATGATACCCAATTAAGAGCATGCTCGAAGTAAATTTACGATGTATCTGCGTTCTGACAGAACGCAAGGTGAGTGTAACTGACAAATAGGGATAAGAACAAAACACACCTTTAGCTGATAAACCGAAAAGGGGGAGATCCCCACCATGATGACACATAGTTAAGAAAAAGGAAAATACACCATCCAAACGGAGACAATGAGAACAAAAGCATAACATAATTGAAAAATGAATGTTAGATGAGTCAAGTGACCCTCTCGAACGCGGTAAAATTTTGATAAATTCCATGACGTCACAATGCAATTTCGATGTTTGACCGAGGTTCGAAGCTTTTTTGTCCTACGTAAAAGCATTGGGACGTCACGAAATTCTGCATTATTTTCCCGCAATCGGAAGGGTCAATTAAAAACTCGATAATAATTATGAGTGTTGTACCTCAGATGAATGAATGCACTGAAGCACAATTTATTGGAAGGAAGCTAAAAGTACAAAGAAAAAAGCATCAACCACCATTCTGGTGAGTGGAACATCATAGTGTATGACGAGTTCCTCATATTGACCGTAGAACTTCCTCAGTGACGATGTGAGTCGGTCACATACATATCCCTGTCTGAGAAGCTTATCTGAAAGACGCCTAGCTCTCAGAACAAAATCCGTATATTTGGTACTTGTTCTGGCATAGCGTATCAACTGAGATATGAACACGCCATAGGCTGGCGATGAAGGGATGTTGCTACTCAGGAAACTTGGAAAAGGAAAGTTTGTAATGCTGAAATTGAAGTCGTCACGTTTGTCATAGAGTGAGGTGTTCATGTGACCATCATGTCGTAGGACAACATTATGTCCAAATAGGATGCTGAATTATTTGTCTCTGTAGTTTCTTTGACTTCAAGCTCTGACGGATAGGTACTGCTCAGGTAATCCGCGAATTTTTGATTATTGATGGACAACACATCGTCATAATGTATCTGTAAGTGAACTTAAAGTCAGAAGCTAAGTATCTTTTCCCTTCAAAGACCATAGATTGAATGAATTCAGCTTCGTACGAGTAAAGGAAAATGTCGGCAAGGAGTGGAGCAGAATTGGTCCCCATTGGAATTCCGACAATTTGCTGGAAGACCTTTCCTCCAAACACCACAAAAATGTTGTCGATCAGAAAGTTTAACATCTGAATAATATCTGTTACTTATTTTCAATATCGGACTTTTCTTTTACAAAGTAGGTTTTGTCATAATTAACAACAATAAATTTGTATTTGCGATGGCCGTTCTTACTTGTAAACGCATTACTTATAATTTTTGCGAGTCTTTCTTTCAATTAACAATGTGGGATTGTAGTGTAAAGTGTCGACAAATCAAAGGCTTTGATCGAATGGACTCTACTAAAATGAGTGGATTTCAGATGTTCTAAAATGTTCCTTCGAATTCTTTAAATCCACATCTGGTTGATACCACTGCGAGAATATACTGTCGAACAATATTTTTGAAGCCAGATTTGATTTCAGATAAAACTTTGGTGAGTAAGATAGACGCAGATTTGGTAGAACATTTTGAGGAACCAGCGATGAAACGTTGTTTGTACGGATTCTTATGCATTTTAGGTATGCATAATAAGTATGGTAAATCTATATTCTTAGTGTCGAAGCCAAAGGAAGCAAGAGCTGATTTGTGGTTATCTATTATTTCAGAGACAGAAGGTTAATTGGAGTGTAAATGGGATCGCCAGATGTCTAATTTAAACCCAACTCTTTAACTAGACTGTCGAAATAGTACTTTTTGCAAGTAGATGTGTCAATGTTTAAGGCTTTGTCTGCTGGTGTGATGACATAATGTTCTTGCATGTAGGCACGCTCTAAGATAACATCAGGGTCTTTAAAGATATATTCAAATCTGGTGTTCACAGTTGATTTTAATTGGTTAATTCTAGATAAAAGTACATGTAACCCTCTGATGGATTTTATCCATTCGGAAAGGGTGTCGAGCTGTACATCATATTTCTTTCCCTAACGTCTTGCATATTCCTCACAAGAGTCTATGATAATTTTGACATTTTGATTCCATGTAAAGGACATACTTTCTCTGTATTTAGGACTTTTTAATCATTTCTCTCAACTTGTCGTTCTTGAATATACTAAGGTCACCAGTAATAACGTGTCCACAAGGAGAGTAGTTGAAATCCAATGAAGAACATTCGCAAGGAAGTGGATGTAGGGAGGGATTACTTAAATCAATACACTGCAAGAATCGTTTGTAATTGTAAATTTTAAATGCAACTGTTGGTGTGTAGCTATAAGAAATACAAGGATCTTTTTTCTTTTGAAATATGATTGGATTTTTTCTGTGACAGTTTTGTCATTCAAAATTTGACCAAGATTCAATTTATCACTACCTTTGTTTGCAAATCTTAATTTAATGAAAGGGCGGTTTGTTTTCTCCTCTGATTTATCTGATCTAACTGCTTGAAATAAACGAAAAGTAGAAATGTCCAAGATGACTCCTTGTAGTCTGTATTGTGGGGAACGTGTATCGGTGAGGTCCTTCGTATATTCGTAGTTCGTTTTACTTCCGTAAAGGAACAGAGTATAATTTTGTACGAATATAATGCAGGCCTAGAGGGTCATTCAATAATGGAACCAAGCCATCGAAGGAGAAACTGTGTATCTCAGGCCTTTCATATTTACGAATGCCATGACTTTGTGGTCTGTTGAATAAGCTAGTCACATTTACTGATTGACAACTGGGACTTGTTAAGTTTCTTATGCTGCTGATATTATCTTTGCACCCATAGGGCGCTGCAGTGTTAAGATTTTTTTTATCCAGAACTCTTCTCTGTTGCGACGGAATGGTGTGCTCAAATTGGGATTGTTTGTGGGGTGATATATTTTTTTCCAGGATTCTGACTCTCTGGTACTTGATTTTAGAATATCTGAAACACGTGTATGGTGCATTAAAAATTATTTGAAATTTTCTTCAAGAAGGTATAGAGTTGAAACCCATCCGGATTATTAAGATTTTCCCTATATTTTCTACGGAGTATAGTCATTAAGTGAAGAAAAATTTTTGAAGTTTTCATTTTTGATATGAATAGAAATGAAATTTTACGATGTTGAACTTTGTATATGCCACATTACCATACCAAATGATTCTTTATTGTCCGGTTCCCAAATTTTGTCACAATCTGCAATGTTGTCTGGCGTTCCATTATACCCAATAGATAGTATCCGATTTTTGGAATTTACTATGCCAGCGCCAACCTAAACAAAATATGCAAAAAGTAATTAATTTTTGTCAATGATTTTAATCAGTAGGTGCTGAAAAAGCTGCAAAGTAAAGTGAAGGAAAGTCAATACAAAAGCCGAGAATCAGAAGCCAAGAAGATAATCAATGGCGATTATCGTCAGGATCTTCTTTAACTCATTTATGTCACACTTATGCCCTTTGCCGTGTGGAGCTCGTAAAAAGTTCCCCGCGTGGGGAATATTTTTCCCTGACATTGCCGCCATAGCACTTCCTAGACATAACCTCGGACAGTGTATGTATTTTATATATTGTTTTCATATTCGTGCGTGAACATCGACGGCGAATGCGGCTAGCCAACAGGGGATGCTTACTCCTCCCGGGCACCTTGTCCCACCTCTACGTTGCTAGGGGTCCGTCGATGCTCAATTTTGTGCTCTATTGTGAGTGCTGTTGAGATTATCGTCAGGATCTTCTTTAACAGATGTACATAATCACAAAGTATATAAAATCAGTTCTTCTATAAAGGAGCAATGCGTATGTAAATAGGTGCTCTGGAAAAGAAAGCGAATTCTTGTTGTTGCCAAGGTTGCAAAACTTTGCATATAATGAAAAAGACGCGAATTAAATTGAACATCGGAGAGGAATGTTTTATGAGGCAATGATCCAATAAACATTTTTAGTTGACTTTACTGTAATAGTTTGAAGTTATGAATTATACCTGTCTTTTTGGATCTTTTGATCCTTTCTCCTGATATGAATGCAATTCCCATGAAGTACTGTTCCCAACTAAGTTTTTCATCCTTATTACGAAATTTCGTAGGTGCTGTATGAGAAACGTTTAAGGTAAAGTTACTGATATTACCAAATATTTCATGAAATCTAAAAGAATAGATTAAGGAATGAATACTGAGGAAATGATTTCCATTGTATGTTTTTTCGTATGGTTTTATGACTTTTCAACAAGCCGTTAAATCGCTATTTCGTGATTTTTTTGGGTTTCAAAAATAACAATCTATAGGCTTAGAAACTCGTGGAAATTTAAAACAACTTTCTCACACGAAGAGAAACATCGAGCAAACAAACGGACGCAATTATACCTCTACAAAATCACAAAAGACAACTTTATCTAAAGAAGAATCTCCATAATAAAAAAAGCTAGCTACATAAAAATATCCTATTCATGACAGAAGAACTTAACCTTTGTCAGGTGCACTCTATGCACTTGATGCAGTATTAGTATTTGCGTCCATTGGGAGGATCCTGCATAAAAAAGAATAAAATATGGGTTCAAGTCAGCATGAGATATTTCAAGTTTAAACTTAATTTCAATAACATACAAAGGGGTTGGGATATACGAGGACTGATTGATATGTTGTGAGCATCAGTTTTTTGAGATGCAGAAGGTATTCTGCTGAAAGAGTATCTCTAAAAAGGACAAACGATCAATGACACATACTATGCTTCACTTCTGACACAGTTACGGGAAAATATTAAGCATAAGCGCCGCGGAAAGCCCACTAGTCAAAGGTGTGTTGTTCCATCAGGACAATGCGCCTGTTCACAAGCCTGTCACTACAAAGGCTGCCATTCATGATTGTTGCTTTAATTTAATTTTGATCACCCGCCTTATTCACCCGATCATGCTTCATCAGACTTTTATCTAGTCCCAAAACTGAAAAGAGCTATTTCTGGCACCCGCTTTCAGTCATGACGTCATACTAGCAGCGGATGGCTTTCTGGCCAGTCAAGATAAAGAGTTCTTTAAAAAAAAAGGTATTGAATCCCTTAAACACCGGAGGCAAAAGTGTATAGATACTGAAGGGGATTATGTAGAAAAATAATGCAATATGTCTGATAAAATTCAAATCGTTCAATTCAAGCACACATCATATTAATCAGCCCTTGGACTTAAACATAACTATTTAGGCCTTCTCTCCATATCTCTAGTGGTGATTTCTATAGATATTCAAATCCTGCGGGGACAACGATGGATTGCATCTAAAATTTACAATTACAAACGGTTCTTGCAGTGTATTGATTTTAAAAGTAATTCCTCACTACATCCACTTTCTTGCGAATGACAAATAAGGATAATGACCATATCCCTGTCTACAGCACAAAATCGATAATTCAGAAAATCAGAAACCGAAGGCATACAAAATCAGGATAAAACAGGAACCGAAGCAAACAGAAACAAAAACCTCCACCATATGAAAAGAAGCGAACTCCCGATATGAGAGTGAGACCAGGTGCCCAGGAAGAGTAAGCATCTCCTGCTTGCATGCAACACCCGTAGCTTCAATTCGGTAGAACTGCCACATCCGGTTACTTCCATTTTGGAAGATATAGAGTACAATCTTTGGTTGGATGGTTGAATGTTCGTCATCGAATTTCAACCACTCTCCTTGTGAACACGTTGTTACTGGTGACATTAGTATAGTCAAGAACGACAAGTTGAGAGAGTTGTTTAAAAAAAGGTCCCAAATACAGAGATAGTATGTCCTTTACATGGAACCAAAATGTCAAAATGATCATGGACTCTTGTGAGGAATATGCAAGACATTGGGCAAAGAAAGAGAATGTACAGCTCGACACCCTTTCCGAATGGATGACAAATATGGATAATGACCATATCTCTGTATACAGCACAAAATCGATAATTCAGAAAATCAGAAACCGAAGGCATACAAAATCAGGATAACACAGAAACCAAAGCAAATAAACAAAAACGTCCACCACATGAAAAGAAGCCAACCCCCGATATGGGAGTGAGACCAGGTGCCCAGGAAGAGTAAGCATCTCCTGCTTGCATGCAACACCCGCCGCTTCAATTCGGTAGAACTGTCACATCCGGTTACTTCCATTTCGGAAGACATAGAGTACAATCTTTGGTTGGATGGTTCAAATGGTCTATGACAGAATATCACCCACCATTCTGAAGAGTGGGACATCATAGTGTATGACGAGTTCCCCATATCGACCGTAGATCTTCCTCAGAGACGATTTTAGTCGGTCACAAACATATCCCTGACTGAAAAGCTTATCTGAAAGACGCCTAGCTCTCAGAACAAAATCCGTATATTTGGTACTTGCTCTGACATAGCGTATCAAGTGAGATATGAACACGTCATAAGCAGGCGATGAAGGGATGTTGCTACTCAGAAAAGAAAAGTTTGTAATGCTGAATTGAAGTCGTCACGTTTGTCATAGAGTGAGGTGTTCAAGTGACCATCAGTGTCGTAGGACAACATTTTGTCCAAATAGGATGCTGAATTATTTGTCTCTGTAGTTTCTTTGACTTCAAGCTCCGAAGGATAGATACTGCTCAGGTAATCCGCGAATTTTGGATTATTGATGGACAACATATCGTCTATGTATCTGTAAGTGAAGTTGAAGTCAGAAGCTAAGTATCTTTTCCTTCAGAGACCAAAGATTTAATGAATTCAGCTTCGTACGAGTAAAGGAAAATGTCGGCAAGGAGTGGGGCACAATTGGTCCCCATTGGAATTCCGATAATTTGCTGGAAGACCTTTCCTCCAAACACCACAAAAATGTTGTCGATCAGAAAATTTAACATCTGAATAATATATGTTACAGTGTACTTATTGTCAGAATCGGACTTTTCTTTTACAAAGTAGGTTTGTCATAGTTAACAACAATAAATTTGTATTTGCGATTACCGTTTTTACTTGTAAACGCATTACTTATAATTTTTGCGAGTCTTTCTTTCAATTTAGAATGTAGAATTGTAGTGTAAAGTGTCGAAAAATCAAAGGCTTTGATCGAATGGACTCTATTAAAATAAGTGGATTTCAGATGTTCTAAAATGTTCCTTCGAATTCTTTAAAATCCACATCTGGTTGATACCACTGCGAGAATATACTGTCGAACAATATTTTTGAAGCCCAGATTTGATTTCAGATAAAACTTTGGTGAGTAGGATCGATACAGATTTGGTAGAACATTTTAAGGAACCAGCAATAAAACGTTGTAAGTACGGATTCTTATGCATTTTAGGTATGCAGTATAAGTATGGTAAATCTAAATCTAAATTGTCAGTGTCGAAGCCAAAAGGAGCAAGAGCTGATTTGTGGTTATCTAATATTTCAGAGGCAGAAAGGTTTGTTGGGGTGTAAGTGGGATTTCCAGGTGTCGAATTTAAATCCAACTAGAACTCTTTAACTAGATTGTCGAAATTGACTTCAATTTCAGCATTACAAACTTTCCTTTTCTGAGTAGCAACATCCCTTCATCGCCTGCTTATGGCGTTTTCATATCTCAGTTGATATGCTATGCCAGAGCAAGTACCAAATATACGGATTTTGTTCGTAGAACTAGGCGTCTTTCAGATAAGCTTCTCAGTCAGGGATATGTTTGTGACCGACTAACATCGTCACTGAGGAAGTTCTACGGTCGATATGGGGAACTCGTCATACATTATGATGTCCCACTCTCCAGAATGGTGGATGATATTCTGTCATAGACCATTTGAACCATCCAACCAAAGATTGTACTCTATGTCTTCCGAAATGGAAGTTACTGGATGTGACAGTTCTACCGAATTGAAGCGGCGGATGCTGCATGCAAGTAGGAGATGCTTATTCGTCCTGGGCACCTGATCTCACTCTCATATCGGGAGTCCGCTTCTTTTCATGTGGTGGAGATTTTTGTTTGTTGGATTTGGTTTCTGTTTTATCCTGATTTCGTATGCCTTCGGTTTCTGATTTTCTGAAATATCGATTTTGTGCTGTATACAGGGATATGGTCATTATCCATATTTGTCATCTAACGTATGAAATTAACAATACAAATGGTATGAAAAAATCCATTAAAACTTGAAACATCTCCATGTGTCTACTTATAAACATCAAAACATAGTAAATGTGTTATTTGATTCCATTTGTTTTTTTTTTCATGCATGTAGGCACGCTCTAAGATAACATCAGGTTCTTTAAAGATAGACTCGAATTTGGTGTTCACAGTTGATTTTGATTGGTAAATTCTAGATACAAGTAACATTATGATGGATTTTATTCATTCAAAAAGGGTGTCGAGCTGTGCATTCTCTTTCTTTGTGCAACGTCTTGCATATTCCTCACAAGAGTCCATGATAATTTTGAAATTTTGGTTCCATGTAAAGGACATACTTTCTCTGTATTTGGGACCCTTTTTTAACATTACTCTCAACTTGTCGTTCTTGACTATACTTAGGTCACCAGTAATATTGTGTCCACAAAAAGAGTAGTTGAAATGCGATGAAGAACATTCGGAAGGAAGTGGATGTAGGGAGGGATTACTTAAATCAATACACTGCAGGAATTCGCGGCTGCGTTAAGGTGCTCCACGCTGACGTCGCTCTGAAAATATTCCATTTTTACGGTGCCTGGCATTCAACCCTAAATTACAGCTTAAACGTTCTTTCTTTAGTTCAAAGCTGTATTTTTTTAATATCTGGTAGGTGTCTGGTAGCTAAGAAAAAAAATTCACCAGGGGGATTCCCCTGTGTCACTAGACAGCCCTAAATATAACTCTACAGTGTTGTCTCGGTTTTAAATTGAATTTTGCAAGTGGTAAATAAGGAAAAAATAATAGAAATGTTATATCGTTTTCTTCAGTAAATCCTGTAGATTTAGAAATGTGCTGGGCATTGTGACACTTAAAACGATTAAGAGGAGAAAATATACCGAGAAGGAAAACAAGTGGTAAAAACACTGCAAAACTCGACTTTACATCCACATTTTACACAACTATTAAAATTTCTATTAAATGCGCAGGAAAATCTTGGTAAATTGAAGTGTCCTCTATAGATTCTGTATAAAAATATCGAAATCGTACAAGGGTAGTCACTTGCAAATTACATTTTTTTACAACTACCCTATATCAGTCTATTTTCAGATGGGACCTAAACGCACAGGTGATCTGGATTACGTCATAGAAATTTAGCGGGAAAGCAATAGTAAACATGCTACATATACGTGTGTACAACATAATAACACGGGTTTTTAATATCTGATACAATGTAAAGTGTTTTTTTTTTATTTTAGTATTATTTTTACAACGATGAGAATGTTATATACATATATTAAGAAGGCAGGCCCGGCCCGGGGGGGGGGGGGGGGGCTGACCCGGGAAAACATTAGTAAACATGCAACATATATATACGTATGTACAACATAATAACACGGGTTTTTAATATCTGATACAATGTAAAGTGTTTTTTATTTTATATTAGTATTATTTTTACAACGATGAGAATGTAATATACATATATTAACTTGAGAAGGCAGGCCCGGCCGGCCGGGGGGGGGACTGACCCGGGAGAGTAAGCCTCGTCCGGGCATCCGCTTTTAGTATATATTAAAACATTAAATATTTTCTTTGTGGGAAAGTTTGTGGTAGGGAATAACTCTGGTGATAAAGGTTGCCGCTAGACAATAAAACTTCTGCTGATCAAATATTGAAATCTATGTATCAATGCAATATTTCCTCGTACTGAATCCAACCCGGCGGACTATTAAGACCGCGATACTGACCGTCTTTTAATTTTGTATTTAACAAAATTGATTGTAAACTTGTTACAGGGCTTTTGTGAGCAGAGCTCTATCGGTGACAAAATAATCATAATAAAAAAATGTATATAGCTTGAATAAATAAGAGAGAGAGAGGGGGGGGGGGGGGTTCTTTCCCGGCTAGGCTAATCATGTTTCAGTCTAATTATAACCCGCCCGATCTCTTGCTGATAACAATTTGTTTTATTATTATTTTTATTTCTTCTTAGATTTAGTCTAGTACAAGTTGACCGTATCTGAAGTTTCGATATTGTTCTGTTGTACCGGCTATGAATACAGTGCCCGCCGTATAGCCATTTATTGACACATGTATTTATTATATATCTTTTTAAAAATAATGCTTGAGAATAAACTGTATTAATGTGCATGAGCTGGCACCCTCGCCCCCCCCCCCCCAACCCCGGCAGCAACAACAACTAAATGCATGAATATAAAAATGAATAAGAAATAATTATTTTAAAGCCGGAAAATCAGTAAAAATCCATTAAATTGCTTTTTATGGACAATATCTAACAAATAATCGAAATAAAAATTGTGTTTCTTTATGAGCAAACCATTATCAATTCCTTATATTGATTTACTAATTGAAAATCAGCGATTCCTCTGTGAATTAAAAGCGGTTTCTCATCCAAAGCTTCCCTTTAACCCTGAACTCAGACTGCGCATGCTTGACCTACAATGACCCGATGTGCAAAACTGTAGAAATACACGCATTCTTTCATTACTTCTTGTAAAAAAGATACTGGGAACATTTAGAGTTGATGTTAGGAATAGGATGAAAGCTCAATAATATTGAAAATCGATCCAGTACAATTTATCCCTTGAAATATCCCTAGCATACGATAACTGATGTGACGTCATTTATAACGTCACACAATGTTTTCGCGGAATTTTCTCTAACGTCATTGCGTGGAGCACCTTAACGTAGCTGCGTTGTTTGTACTTGTAAAATCTTACTTATATGGAAGGACGGTTTGTTTTCCCCTCTGAGTGACCACCATGCAACAGGTAACTTTCATAAAAAATAATACAATACTTATAAGAAAGTATTGAAAAATTAAGATTTACGTCAGGAATGTTTTAACCGAAATTAATTGCCACGCACTGAAATCACATCTCTTAAAACATAATACCTTGTCTCGTTTTTAATCTTCCTTTCTCTCATCCTAGACAGAGATATCTACAGATTTACCCAGAGACAACTCTGCCTCGCATACCCGGATGTTTGTCACACCCCTATTGTGTCGTCAGATGTTTATGTAGGTTTATGTAGGTTTAGCAGTGTTTGAATTTACATGGAGCAACATTTAACACAAAACATGCAATGTTTATTCATGAATTACATGAAAACATATGGGTGATAGAAAAATAATCAATCATCCCTTTGTACAGGGACAGGGAAATTCCACCCTGGTATCAAAGATTTGCAATGTCCACGACTCGGTAAGCCCCGTCGTGGACTGCAAATCTTTGATACTAGGTGGGGTTTCCCTGTACAATGGGGTGATATATTCTATTATTATGTCTATATACATTGTAAAATGAAGTATTTGATTATTTTAAATGTGTTATCTTCATACGAATCAACCGAGGCTTAAATGGTCCTTGTTTCTTTATTTCTCAATCTAATTGAGGATACCCTGAATATCTATAGTAAATATCTATAGGAAATATCAGTTGGTAGTTCATTTGCTATTGACTTTGTCCCGATTATACAAATAAAAATTGTATCTCTTTTTTTAAGGTGGCCGTTAAGGGTCTCGTAAAAATAGAATTATTTCGAGGGAGCGAAATAATATTACATGGGAACGAAATGCTATCTCGAGGGAACGAAATATTATTTCGAGGGAACGGAATAATATTTTGAGGGAAAGAATAAATAGGTGATTCCAATATGCCCTGTGAACTGCGATTTCGGATCATTGACAAACAACAACTATTTCAAATGATTCCTTTATAGACGACTTTCTAATTTTCGACGTCTTCTATTTTGATATCTTAAAAAATGAGAGGTGTACGAGTGCGTAGAGGCGTAAATTATTTCGTTCCCACGAAGTATTTTTCCGTTCCCTCGAAATATTATTTCCTTCCCATGAAATAATGTTTCGTTCCCTCGAAATGTTATTTCGTTCCAACAAAATATTGTTTCGTTTACTCGAAATATTACTTCGTTTTCATGTTATAATATTCGTTCCCACGAAATAATGTTTCATTCCCACGAAATTATTTTTATTTTTCTACACGGCCCTATACGGCAACCGTACTTTTTGCTCCAATGACGACTTAGTGACTGGGTTTATCTTCATTTCATATATTGAACTGAATTACCTTTATTTAAGCTAACCTAATCGATTTAATGAAACAATAATATACGCCTTCATTTTTACTTATTAAAATTCCTACAAATTTACCCGTTCTGAGACAACTCTGTCTCGCATCCCGGATGTTTGTCTCGAACCCCCTATTGTGATTTCATAGACGTTTACGTAGGTTTAGCAGTGTCTGATGTCACATTGAGCAACATTTTACTCAAAACATGCAATGTTTATTCATGAATAATGTGAAAATATATGGGTGATAGAAAAATAATCAATCACCCCTTTGTACAGGGACAGGAAAATTCCACCCTCGTATCAAAGATTGAGTCGTGAACCGAAAATTGTTTATGCTTGGGTGGGATTTCCCTGTCCCTGTACAAAGGGGCGATAGATTCTATTAATCTATCTATATAAAATGAAGCATTTGATTATGTTAACTGTGTTGCCTTCACAGGAATCAGCCAAGACTTAAATTGCACTTGTTTCTTTATTTCTCAAATCGATGGAGGATACCCTAAATATCTACAGTTAATATCTATAGTAAATATTTAAATCAATTGGCAGTTCATTTGCTATTGACTTTGCCCCGATTATATAAATAAAGATTTTATCTCTTTTTTATGGTGGCAGTAAAGGGCCGCGTGAAAAATAAAATTATTTCGAAGGGGCGAAATAATGTTTCGTGGGAACGAAATACTACTTCGAGGGAACGAAGTATTATTTAGAGGGATCGGTATGATATTTCGAGGGAACGAAATATTATTTCGTTCCCTCGAAATATTATTTCAAGAGAGCGAAATATTATTTCAAGAGAGCGAAATATTATTTCAAGAGAGCGAAATATTATTTCAAGAGAGCGAAATATTATTTCAATGGACCGAAATTTAATATTATTTCGTGGAAACGAAATGTTAAACGTCTTCAAATTGAATAGCATCATTTAAGAACAGATAAATTGGCAGCATGGACCAGACATGCACGCTTCGGATACTTAACCCTCGTCAGTGATCCTCAATTCGAAACAATGTACTATGCCAAAAAAGTATGAAAGTTACTATATCGAAAAAGCGTACCGAAAGACGTAGCAAAATGGGTGGGGTATGACGCTGCAGGACCTACTTTTTAGAAATTTCAAGAAATTTTGATAACAGGAATTTTAGAATGCGTTGAAGAAACGATCAACCGAAATTGATCGATCTTGGCTACATGTGCCCTCGGGGACTCCTGGTCCACCAGCAGTGACACTCACCAAGTGGTATAAATGTTTAACGTCTTCAAATTGAATAGCATCATTTAAGAACAGAAAAATTGGCAGCATGGACCATACATGCACGTTTCGGGTACTTAACCCTCGTCAGTGATCCTCAATTCTAAACAATGTAATATGCCAAAAAAGTATTGAAGTTACTATATAGAAAAAGGGTACCGAAAGACGTAGCAGAATGGGTGGGGTATGATGCTGCAGGACCAACTTTTTAGAAATTTCAAGAAATTTTGATAACAGGAATTTTAGAATGCGTTGAAGAAACGATCAACCGAAATTGATCGATCTTGGCTACATGTGCCCTCGGGGACTCCTGGTCCACCAGCAGTGACACTCACCAAGTGGTATAAATGTTTAACGTCTTCAAATTGAATAGCATCATTTAAGAACAGATAAATTGGCAGCATGGACCAGACATGCACGTTTCGGGTACTTAACCCTCGTCAGTGATCCTCAATTCTAAACAATGTAATATGCCAAAAAAGTATTGAAGTTACTATATAGAAAAAGCGTACCGAAAGACGTAGCAGAATGGGTGGGGTATGATGCTGCAGGACCAACTTTTTAGAAATTTCAAGAAATTTTGATAACAGGAATTTTAGAATGCGTTGAAGAAAATACTATTTCGTGAAAACGAAATAATTATCCCTTTTGCTCATGTGCAGACTTCTGTATATATGTGCCATACATGTACATGAAACTTTTCAATTCCATTTATAGATTGCATGTATACATATGATCATAAAATATCAAATTCAATGCCCAAAATTAAGGTCACCAGTGGTAGATCAGGATTTATTGTTAAAAAAATGTAGTACTCTTCATTTTTAGAATATGTGAATAAATACGAGGAGCATAAAAGCAAACTGTTTTCATTTCTATTATCTAAATACTATATACAAGGTCAAGGTCGAACGTTCACAGGTTCACAATCATGTTAGCAAAATGTAGTTCTCCTAACGAATGACAGGACTACCTTTCATTGAATGAGAGAAAAATTCTTAACCAGACTTATGCCCCAGAAACTGCGATTTCGGATCTTTGACAAGCAACCACTATTTCAAATGATTCCTTTATAGACCTTTTCTAATTTCGACATCTTCCAATTTGATATCGTAAAGAATGATAGGTGAACGAGTGCGTAAAGGCATAAATTATTTCGTTCCAACGAAATAACGAAATAATATTTTTTGTTCCAAGAAGTATTATTTCGTTCCCTCGAAATATTATTTCCTTCCCATGAAATAATGTTTCGTTCCCTCGAAATATTATTTCATTCCAACAAAATATTATTTCGTTTACTCGAAATATTACTTTGTTTCCATGATATAATATTCGTTCTCACGAAATAATATTTCCTTCCCACGAAATTATTTTTATTTTTTACACGGCCCTTTACGACAACCGTACTTTTTGCTCCAATGACGACTTAGTGACTGGGTTTATCTTAATTACATTTAATGAACTGAAATACCTTTGTGTTAGCTTACCTGATCGATTGAATAAAGCAATTATATACGTCTTTATTTTTACTAATGAAAATTCCTATCCTGCCATTAGTTGAACTTGATTATCATTATTTGAAGTTATCAGTAGTTTTGTATGTATATTGAAAAACAAAAAGAAAGAAGAAAGGAATAATTTTTCTTTGTATATTCCCAATGGCATAGCCTTGTCCTTAGCTGGCTCTTCTGCATACTATTTAGTTCAAATGTTAAACATCTTCAAATTCAATAGCATCATCTAAAACGGATTAATTTGTAGCATGGACCAGACATGGACGTTTCCTCAATCTCAACAATGAAATATGGCCAAATAGTGTGTAACTTGATATGTCTAAAAATGTACCGAAAGACGTATCAGGTTGGGTGGGATGTGATGCTACAGGACCCACGTTTTAGAAATTTCAAGATATTTTGATAACAGAAATTCGTTTAGAATAATTTTGCTCCTCATGATCATTTATTGACTATTTCTATTTCCTCTTTTTCTGCCTCAAGTATTTCACATTATACCGCATTATTTGATGAATTTGTTGAAATACATTATATATTATGATACATTATTTGTTGAAATGCGTATATGGTGCACCTTATTAATTACGATAAAACATATATTCTATTATAATACATTCCTTGGAACGTAATTTAAAGATTTTTTCTGTTCTTAGAAAATCTTCCGCAATATGGCCTTTCTTAGAGCTCTGTTTAGATTTATATTTCGAATTCTTAACACGTGTTGGTTGAGGATGTTGTTTGAAACTATCGAAACAGAGGAGAGAAAGGAGGGGGTCTCAAACAACACTAGGTTGCAGCACCCACAGTAAGACACCCCTTGCAAAACTACAGAGCAGAAACGCACAGAGAAAGACGCGACAGAGACAAGAAACACCAAATCGAATCAAAGAAACATCAAACACAAATGTCTACACATAAACAAACGAGACAAATGGCCAACAGGTGCCGACTTAGGACGGTCATCCGTCAAGCCTGTAGCATATGGTGTGGTTATCTAGATTACGTGCGCACAACCCTCCCAATTTACCGATTACCAAGAAATATCATTTTCCGATCTGATGAAAAATGGCCAATGATGACTTTATACGTTTACCCTGTTTCTGATTCGTGACGAGTCGCTTATACGTTCGGTGCAATATATTTTCTATGCAAGGATTTTTTCTATTAAATAAGAAACAAAGTACGATTTACCTTCTCTTTTCAAATGTTTCACAAAAATCGATGCACCTCAATTTAGCAAAGAATGTACCAAAGGATTTAATTTCATGCTAAGGGTTTTAAATAGAAAAGAGGGTATCTCCAACAACACTTCGTTGCAGTACAACAACACAACATCAAAACACCCCCTGCAAAAACACAGAGCAGACACGTATAGAAAGGGACAAGGGAAATTATCATAGAAACATAAAACAAAAATGACTACATATAAATAAACAAGACCAATGGGCATTCGGTGCAGACTTAGGACGGTAATCTGTCGTGCAAGTATGAGACGGCGTGATTATCCTGATTACGTAAGCACAGCCCTCCCGCTTTTCCGATTACCCAGAGGTCTCGAAGAACTCACAATTGTGGTGTAAATTAACCTCCTCACTGTAAAATGACCATACAAATAGACAGCATGACACAAGGACCAACGAAACACAAAAATGGATATATAAATGGGTAAAAAAAAACAGAAGGCATTCTAATACAGTCCGTTGCAACATCATATCCCACCCATCCTGCTACGTCTTTCGGTACGCTTTTTCGACATAGTAACTTTCATACTTATTGTGCATATTACATTAAGAGAATTGAGGATCACTGACGAGGGTTAAGTACCCGAAACGTGCATGTCTGGTCCATGCTGCCAATTTATCTGTTCTATGCTATTCAATTTGAAGACGTTTAATTCTAACGTCTGTTGCGAGTTCATGCATGCTATCACACGAGGAGTCCGTATGACATTCAGAGAGGACATCCATTTAATTTACTATCTTTAATTTACCATTAACAGTCGATTAATTTACCATCTTCAGAAGCTCTAGCATGGGATAATTCGAGTAGACGATTTGTATATGAAGTTATGTCCTTCATGTTTCTATGACATAACCATGAAGAAGTGTCTATCAATTATTCAATCTCAAAGTCGAGAATCTCCATTGAAAAGGATGCGAACACCGGAATGAATAACATTCCAAAATGAGACCAGGTGCCCGGTGAGAGTAAGCCTCTCCTGATTGTATGCAATATCAGACAGCTCCATGAAACGTGTCCTCGGGTGATAACGTATGAACTCGCTACAGCCGGCAGAGCACGGACTTTTACGCACGTCCCCTTTTGTGGTCATCTAACAGTGAGGAAGTTGTTTTACACCATAATTGTACGTTCTTCGAAACCTCTGTGTAATCGGAGAAGTGGGAGGGTTGTGCGCACATAACCACGGATAACCCTACCGTCTGCTACTTACGTGGCAGATTGCCGAAGAACGTCCTCAATGATGAGTTTAGCCATTGTGTAATATCACCCGGACCAGGTACATTGTATCTTACTTGCAAGCCATCTGACTCTAACGATGAAATCTTCATATTTAGAATATGCCCTGGCGTACCTTATTAGCTGAAAAACAAAAATATCATAAGCAGGAGAAAATGAATGGCTAGCCAAACAGAGGATGCTTATTCCTCCCGGGCGCCTGGTCCCATCTCTAGCTTGCTAGGGTTCCGTCGATGCTCAATTTTGTGTTCTATTGAGAGTGCTGTTGAGATTGCTGTCAGGATCTTCGTTATCTCATTTGTGTCACACTTATGCCCTTTACAGTGTGGAGCTGGTAAAAAAAGTTCCCCGCGAGTGGTTTGACAGTAAGTGTTACGATCTTTTCCTGACATGGTCGCCATAGCACTTTCTATATAGATATGACCTGAAACAGTGTATGTTCTGTAGATTTTTTTTATTTTCGTGCATGAACATCGGGTGCTTACTCCCCCGGGCACCTGGTCCCACCTCTAGCTTGCTAGGACTCGTTCGATGCGCCATTGGTGCTCTATTGTGGATGCTGTTGAGATTTTTGTCAGGATCTTCTTTATCTCACTTGCTGCTCATGAAAGTGAAGTAAGTTAATTGGAACCTGAAATTGTCACGCTTGTCATATTGTGAGGTGTTCAAATGACCGTTTGCGTCGAAAGATAGAACTGTATCCAGGTACGAAGCGAATTTGTCGCTCTCGGTTATTTCCTCAATCTCTAGTTCATGAGGATAGATTTGATGTAGATGAATCTTTAAGTTCGAATTAATGATGGACAACACGCCATCTATGTATCTTAAGGTAAAATTGAACTGACAGGCGAGGTCATGTAGTCCTTGTCTCCGTCTGTTTTCCCTTCTTCTCGTGTGTATGTGTGTTCTGCTGTAATCAGTTAAGTCATCAATTTAAGATCTACTCTTGATCTTGCATTAAACTGAGTTTTAATAAATCGATTATACATATTTTGTTTCCGGTATATTGCTACGAGTGATACGGCCGAGTTCTGATGGAAATTACCTCCTGTCTTCTTGAATCATAACTTTTGTCAGTTTATTCAAAATTAGGCCTAAGTCATTTAGTATTCAGCTTTAGTCTCGAAAGTTTTCTGAGAAGTACCTCCCGCCAGGCTAAGATATGGATTATGACTCCATACACAATGTAAAATCGATAATTCAGAAAATCATGAATCGAAAGAAAGGAGGGGATCTCCAACAACACTAGGTTGCAGCACCCACAGCAAAATCCCAAAACACCCATGCAAAAAACACAGAACAGATACCCAAAGAAAGAGACGCAAAATGGACAAGGAACACCAACTCACAACATAGAAACATAAAAGACTACACATAAACCAACGAGACCAATGGGCAACCGGTGCCGACTTAGGACGGCCATCTGCCAAGTAAATAGCAGACGGTGTGGTTATCCTGGATTACGTGCGCACAACCCTCTCACTTCTCCAGTTACCTAGAGGTCTCGAAGAACGTACAAATGTGGTGTAAAACAACCTCCTCACTGTAAGATGACGTCACACAAACAAGACCGCGAAACGCAGAGGCCCCAGAGACACAGATGAATATGTAAATGGATATAAAAAGAGGGCATGCGTAATACAGTCCGTGCTCTGCCGGCTGTAGCGAGCTCATGTATGTAATCACCCGAGGAGTCCGACTGACATTCAGAGAGGACAGGTGGTCGGGGCCCTGTCTTCTCTAAAGAGGTTTGGACAGGGCCCGTCATGGAGTCCCGTCGTCACAGTCAGTCAGAGTGCAAGTCTTAAGAATGCGCTCGTACAAGACTGTATATTGGTCAAGTACCAAGCTTAGTGTCCGTCTGGTGACATTAGGATCATATCCACGGTATAAAAGGCGTTTGATGACTCTGACGCATTTTCGATACATATGCTGTCTACCTTTGATCCTTCTTATTTTGTTAATTATGTCACCATAAAATGCAGGTTGTGAAATACCTAAAGTAATATACTCCGTTGCTTTTATGGGTCCAAATTTCAAAAGAACTTGATCATAATTTTTGTAAAATTTCCAGAAAGTCTTTACTAGTTTGTGAAAGCGAAAACCTTGACCTAAAAGTTTCTTTGTAATTTGCAGATTTCTATTATGAAAATCCAAAACATCAGTACATGCTCTAGCATACCGGATGAGCTGTGAAATATAGATACCGTATGACGGTAATCTAGGGACATCACCGTCAAGCCAGGGGAAATTTACTATGTTGAATCCAAAATCATCTCGTTTGTCATATACACTTGTATGAATTTCTCCATTGACAATTTTGATATTTAGGTCCAAAAATGGTGTTTCAGTGTCTGTAAAGTTTGCCTTGTTTAGAGTCAATTCTTGTGGATAAATAACATCTTTATACTTTTCAAAAACAGGATTATCGATAGTAAGAATATCATCAAGGTACCTTGAAGTGCTAATGAAGCATTTCACATCATCATGTTTTCTTTGCTTTTGAAGATTTTGAATAAATTCCTTTTCATATGTGTATAAAAATAAATCTGCAACAAGAGGCGCACAATTTGTACCCATAGGAATCCCTATAACCTGCTTGTAGAGATTCTCACCAAATCTTACATAAATGTTGTCCAAGAGGAAGGACAAGGCACTACACAGGTCGCTACATGTCCATGATTTGTATGATTTGTATTCTGTAGCGGAAATGAATATGGGTGTGCGACCAGGTACCCAGGAAGGGTTAGCATCTCTTACTTACATCCAACACCCCTCGCAACATCCGGTTACTTCCTTTTCGGAAGATATAAAAATATTCTGTGCGTTGACGGTTCAAATGGTCGAAGACTGAATATCATCTACCACTCTGGACAATGGGACATCATAGTGCATGGCGAGTTCCCCGTATCGACCGTAGAACCTGGTGTTGTTGGAGATCCCCTCCTTTGTTCCTCAGTGACAATGTTAGTCGGTCACAAACGTATCCTGATTGAGAAGCTAATCAGAAGGACGCCTAGCTCTCAGAGCAAAATCTGTGTATTTGGTCAGTGCAAACTAAATCAATTTCCATGGATCGTAATGTTAACAAATTGCCGTGTAGCTTCTATACCAACATTGCTGGCCATGCATGTTATATACCTCATTGTTTCGTTGATTCAAGCTCTTCAACACATTTGAAATTTTCTGTTACAAAATTTCTTGAAATTTCTAAAACGTGGTTCCTGTAGCATCATATCCCACCCATTATGCTACGTCTTTTGGTACATTTTTGGACAAAATAATGTTCATACTTTTTGGCCATATTGCATTGTTTATACTGAGGATCACTGACGAGGGTTTAGTACCCGAAATGTCAGGTCCATGCTGTAAATGTATCAGGTTTGAAATGATGCTTTTGAATTTAAAGACGTTTAACATTTATACGAAACTAAAGAAAAAAATATAGCATTGCCCGCTTTTTTCGCGCTATTTGCGTCACAAGGACCCTACTTAAATTGTCAAAACTTCCCACCCCGTCCCCTTTAGCGGATCGGGAGTTAAGGAAAAAATCCGGGCATCGACATTCTAATTGCAATTATTTTTATTTATATATATCATATTCAAACAATAAACCAAAAGAAAACATAATTGATAGCCAATCACATCTTCTGTGACATTTAAAATAACCGACCCCCTCACCCTACAGGTTTTTCTCCAATCAGAACAGGCCTTGTAGTTGACTCTGGCCTACATTGTTAATTGCTCTGGAATAACGTATCAATGGAGATATGGACACGTCATATGCATTCGATGAAGGGATGTTGCTACTCAGAAAGGGAAAATTTGTAATGCTGAAATTGAAGTCGTCACGTTTGTCATAGAGTGAACACACAAATGCAAGATCAATATGTGGGGAGTTTGAAAAGAATACTGAAAACATAAAAGAAAATATCTTCCTAAAGTGAACTGCAAAATTCTGACTTCAGTTCTAAGAAGAAAAACTACTATTATATCCTTGTATTAATGATGGTATAGATATGTTATGGTGTTCAAGATCGTTTACTGATATTTTTACTGAAAATAAATGTTTGAGTGTGTTTGTGTGTTTTTTCTGAAGAATTCCTCTAAAAGGTACACACCCAAGCTAGGACGTAAAACAAAATATTTAATTACTATAGCCTTTATCAAGATTTTGAAGAGATCAGTAGCAGTTTTAAACGTCTTTAAATTCTATAGCATCATGGAAACTTCTACATAAAGTTGTTTATAACTTTGCAATTGTTATTTTCTAATCTACAGTCCAATCTACAGTCTTGTACAAGCGCATTCTTAAAACTTGCACTCTGACTGACTGTGACGACGGGACTCCATGACGGGCCCTGTCCAAACCTCTTTAGAGAAGACAGGACCCGACCACCTGTCCTCTCTGAATGTCAGTCGGACTCCTCGGGTGATTACATACATGAGCTCGCGGCGGCAGAGCAAGGATTGTATTACATACGCCCTCTTTTTATATCCATTGACATATATCTGTGTTGCTTATGCCCCTTCGTTTTGCGGTCTTGTTTGTGTGTGGTCATCTGACAGTGAGGATGTTGTTTTACACCACAATTGTACGTTCTTCGAGACCTCTGGGTAATCGGAAAAGTGGGAGGGTTGTGTGCACGTAATCCAGGATAACCATACCTTCTGCTATTTCCGTGGCAGATGGCCGTCCTAAGTCAGCACCGGTTGCCCACTGGTCTCTTTGGTTTATGTGTAGTCCTTTGTGTTTGATGTTTCTGTGTTGTGCGTTGACGTTCCTTGTCCCTTACGCGTCTCTTTTTGTGCTTGTCTGCTTTGTGTTTTTGCATTGGGTGTTTTGGGGTTTTGCTGTGGGTGCTACAACCTGTTGTTGTTGGTTATTGGCCTGAGCTTTTGTTCCATAACACACTATTTCGTTATATGTCTGTTTCCCATGTGTTCTTTCTTTTAAATTATTTCTAATTTAATTGGATGTTGTTGCTATATTTATAGTCATATTCATGAGCTGCAATTGTTCTCAAAAGATAAATGAAAATACCATTGAAATTTCTATGCTTTAATATCAGACATTTCATTAAAGATTTGCGGTACAAGTACAATACATTTCAATATATAAATTAAAAATAAATAACACGACAATGCTGCAATAAGAATTAAAAGTAAAAGATGTTCAAACATTTTTTTCAATGTTTCATTATATCACATGGAAAGGAAACACTTCTGGGTTTGCTACAATTGTATTTTTGATTCCGCTGCATTCCCCGAAGCCTTGATTGTGATGGTGCCCTCTTGTTTCTTGTATTCACTGAAATAGTTTGAATTCATTGGTTTCAAATAGTACATAATCTATTTTCATGTATTTGTAATTTCAATAGGCATGATAAAATTTACAATCATTACCCCAAAAAAATATCATTTTCTTTGATCGGCACACAGGCCGAAAGATCGCCAGGCAATTATTCGTATGTGCCTCTAAAAAATCAAGCCTAATAACACTTGTTTTACACTCTTCTCTGAAAAATTCTTGGAAAAATAAAAATTCTCAAGGTGTGATTATTGTTATTACTTTAATTAATGGACAAAAGGTTAAACTAGATACTGACCAAGTTTCGTAGACCTTGACCACAGAATAAGGGAGAAACTTCAAAATGAAAACGGAATTCAACGATTTATTTTTACTCGACATTAGCTGGTCCACAAAATAGAATGACTTCCTCCAGAATGCTAACGTCAACTGCATTGCATATTAGATTCTTATATCAACGAAACATAATTGTTTTTTTACTCCAATTCAATTGGTGTTACTCCCTATTACCTGTAATCAAAATGTTCACATGTCATCACTTTTTCAATGAAGGCAGTCATTTATATCTCCAGTCATAGAGAGTGGACCAGCTAATGTCGAGTAAAAATAAATCGCTAGATTCCGTTTTCATTTTGGAGTTTCTCCCTTATTCTGAGCTCCAGCTCAACCAAACTTGGTCAGTATCTAGCTTAATCTTTTGTCCATCGATTGAAGTAATAAAAGTAATCATACCTTGGGAATTTTTATTTTTCCAAGAATTTTTCCGACATGAGTGTATAACCAGTGTTAATAGCCTTGATTTTTAGTAGCGCATACGCATCCCCGACGATCTTTCCGCTATGGATCGGTATAATAATAAATGTTCTTATTGGACTTCGGATTTCGCACTCCGGACTTCGCACTCCGTCTTCACACTTTCGGGGTCATATTATTAGACATTTTTCATGTTCGCGGACCTCGTACTTCGCACTTGGAGGGGACTGTGCCACAAAAGCTAAACGTTGATTATATTCCTATGACCTAAGAATGCTTCTTTGAGGAATTAAGTTGTTTTTTTTGTATGAAAATACATATTTAAGAGCAGTGTCATTTCATCCATTATGTGTTAAAAATTAACTTTTCTTATCGCATCTCATTTCTTTTATATTACTCCTAAAGTGCGATGTCCGAACTGCGAAGTCCGAAGTAAGTCAACTTGAAAAATGCCCATCAAAGTATTCATGTGTAATGGGAAAAGTAAGATCTGAACGCAGGATAGACGAAATGACACTTAATAGGTTTATATATGTAAATTAACACATGTAGATAAAGAATAAAGAAATTTTCACACAACGTTTTAGGTACATTGGGAGAACATCAACAATTTACGTTTGTGACATGGTGTCAGAAGTGCAAAGACCGCGAACATGAAAAATAAAATCTAAGTTGGCAACCACCCGGTTATTCATATGCACACCTGAGTGACGTTGACTTGGTAGGCTAGGCGTGATATACTTACTTTGAAGATAGTGACGTCTATTGAAATTACTTACTAAGAGTGCGGTTTGTGACATCAAAGACATAACGACAAGTAATTCTAATTATGCTAATGTGATATCCTTGTATCATCTGTTTAAAGCTGTAAACCATAAATTTAGAGGGGTTAAAAGCCGGACCGATGAAATTACAATACAAGATGCCAACCCTTTCGTCGTCGGTGCAGATATGCCAGATATTTTAAGTGTTCCCATAAAAAGACCTACATCGGCCTTTAACATGTTTCTATGATATTTAAGGGCGGGTTTATCAACCTAGTGGTAATTAATATGTACATGTACACCTGAGTGACGTAGGCTTGGTAGGCATGAATTACTTTCTTTGATGATAGCGGCGTCTATTCAACTGATATTCCAGGAGTCGCGTGCGGTGTGCGACATCAAAGACACACCAAAAGGTAAACTTGAGTATACTAATGAAACACCCCAATTAAATCTGTTTAAAGCTGTACATCAAAAATTAAAAAAAAAGGGCATTAGGGATAAAAAGGACCGATCGGAGTTAGAGGTGTTAAGCGGTCAGTAAAGAAATGCAAGAAAATTGACACACCTTTTATGTAATTCTGAAAAAAAAATGACTTCTACTTACATAATGTCCACCTTGGCATCTTGGAGCATTTTCTTCGCAGCCTCTCCGTCTTTTTTCCTTTTATCACTGTACATATCATAATATACAACCTCCTTGACTCCTGATTGGATAATGACTTTGGCACAGTTACTGCAGGGATAGTATGTGACATACATTTTACATCCGGTTACGTCATTAGCTCCGCGGTTCAACACTGCATTCAGCTCTGCATGACACACTGTACATTTCAAGAAAGCAAATGAAATTGGAACAAATCATCATTTATTCAATTCTTGAAATATGAGGGAATTTTAAAATGAAATAGAGAGGAAGTGAAAGAAATCGTCATTTATTCATTTCTTGAAATATGAGGGAATGAGGCAATCTTAATATAGCAAAATAATAAGAAAATTCTACCTCTCAATGAGGGAATTTAAAATGGGAGAATGAAGGAATTTTAACTCTTGATATAGGAGTGAGACCCATATCTGGTCTCACTCCAATATCGGGAGTTCGCTTCGTTTCATGAGGTGGAGGTTTTGTTTGTTTGCTTTGGTTCCTGTTTTATCCTAATTTTTAATGCCTTAACTTCGGTTTATGATTTGTCATAAAAGCCTTCTATCAAGAGCAGAATTATCATTTGACGATTATTATCGGCAGTGCAAAATTCAAAGAACAGCTTTAAATATTCATGCGTTTCACTTGAATGTTCAGGAACACCAAAGCTCAGTTTTGTTAACAATAGAAAACGTTGAACTCTCGTTAACACGACTATGGTGTCTCAAGTGACTTTTATAATAAATGGATTATTTGTACCCCATCAGTTTGATGATCTACTCTCACTACATTACTGTTATAGCATCAATCCGTGTGAACCGAGTTGAAACAGACCACTGACGTATGCTCCCGCTTTATGTTTAGATGTCCTGTACAGTACTTTTAGACGTTCATAGAGTTACTAGGTACTTGAATATATAGTACATGTATCAAAACACGATTATTTCAACTGTGACCTTCCTCTATTTTTCATATTAAAATCCCCTTATTCCATGTTTTTCTGTTTATGATGTATTTTAAAATATTACAAATGACACGATATAACATTTCACAACAAAGATATACATGTATGACTCCCTACCAAATGTTTCTTTAGTATCCGGTTCCCAATTTTCGTCACTATCTAGTATGTGGTCTGGCATTCCATTATAACCAATAGATAGTATCCGGTTTTTGGAATTCACTATACAGGCGCCAACCTAAACAAAATATGAAAAGTGGTTCATAATAGATCAGTTAATAAAAGTGAAACATCAAAACCGAAATCAGATTAAAAAATCAAAATGAAAAGGCTAATATATACATCAAAGAAGTACCTAACAGTTATTCAGTCTCAAAGTCGAGAATTCCGCTCGGAACGGTTGCGAACCCCGGAATGAACAACATTCCGAAGTGAGACCAGGTGCCCAGGGAGAGTCAGCGTCTCCTGATTACATGCAACAACCGTCGCAAAAGCTCCATGAAAATCTGTCAAATTCGATGATTGTCTCGATGTACATTTTGATCAGGTAAGTATGTCTTGTTTTGGTGATGATGACAGCCATTCAATCACAATGCAAAATGTCACTGATCATTCTTGAAAGGGGATCTGATATAGTTTTATTATATCCCCGAAGCGACCGAATATCTTCCTCAATGATGATTGCAACTGTTGTGTAATATAAAAGTCTAACAAATTCTTGAAAAAATGTAACACAGAATGTTTTCACGAGAAAAGAAAATAGGACAAACAGACGGAGACAATAAATAGCACAGCTCCATCGAAACAAGACAGACAACTTTATCTCCTGAAAAATCTCCATAGTCCAGTGTAAGTGCGGAATGCATTATAGGTGGCGCTGTTGAATTCGTCGTTGGATAAGAATAAAAACAAACATAATAATAATAATAAAAAAAACATCGATAAACAAAAACTTGAAATAATACATAACCAATTCGTCAGCAAAGGAGCTAAAATGTTATGTGTAAGAGGACATGTGCTCGTTGAAAGTATGCATCACCTACTTGTAACAGAAGAATGCAAAGCTGTGAGAAAATACGAATTTTAAAAATTGAGCATCGAGGAGTAATGTGTTATGAACTTAAATCCCACAATCATGTTTAATTGACGTTTATGTATTCATTTACAAGCATGTTTTGATATACCTGTCTTTTTGGATCCTTGCTCCTTTCTGCTGAGATGAATGCAATTCCCATAAAGTACTGGTCCCAAGTAAGTCTTTTATCGGTATCACGGAATGTTGCAGGTGCTGTATTATAAAACATTTTAGTTATTAGTATAGATATCATGAAATTACAAGATCCAATAGAAGAAATTATGCAATGATTACTTTCCATTGATTCTCATTTTTGTATTATATTTTTGTGATTTTCTCACTTGACGTGGTATCACTATTTCGTGATTAGTTCGTGATTTTTCATCATACTGTTTTGATCCTTCAACAATTTCAATGTTAAAATGAAGAAAGTGTTCGATATGAACATTTAAAAAAAAAATTTGCTTATTTGTCCTTAGCACAAAGTAAGTCTAAAAGAGTAAAAGAGAAATAAGAATATAAGACGTGGCTAAGTTCAATATCGTGACGGAAAAACTCTACCTTTGTTAGATGCACTTTGTGCACTTGAAGCGGGATTAGTATTTGCGTCCATTGGTAGACTTCTGCATAAAAAAGAAATTAAGTCAGATAATAAAGTCAAAGAATTTGTTTAAACTGAAAATATCTTAATTTCAACAACAAGAAAGGAAATTTAGCTTAAGTTGGCATAATCAACGGCTCAACCTCATATATTATACAAGTTATATAATCAAAATTTGTGAAGAACACGAAGAATTTCATGATGAGATTCTATACCTTCTGTTGGAGTGTATCCTGAAAAAAATCGATTGCATGATCAAGTCTATAGAATAACTCAGTTTTTTCCAGTCTCAGTATACCTATACGTGAGTACTTAGATAAAGGGGTTGAACGCACGGGATCCGCATAAAGTCTTCATTTACAAAGTAGAAATGATTGTCAAAAGTCGACTTAATTTGTCTCTCATTTTTTCAGGATTTTCCTTTCTGTTTTAAACCTTTCCTATAATATTGTTGCAGACCGACAATGTTTTTGTGTTACATTTACGTGGTGTTTAATTTTTGTTATACATTATTTTGAACGAAAAGAGGGGATCTCCAACAAGACTCGGTTGAAGCACACGCAGAAAAACATCAAAACGCACCAAGTGAAAAAAAATTAACCAGAGAAGACACAGTGAATGAAAGTCAACCATAAAAGCCGAAACCAAAATACACAACATAAATTTATATGTTACCATGGTAATCATCTTTGATACAGTTTTCAACCAACTTTTTTTTCTCATCGTTTATGGACAGTACTTTGATATAAGTATTAAATTTCAAACATTGCTTCATTTATTAAATTTCAAACCATGAAAATAAAATACACGGACAACAAGCAAAATAAGGTGTCTTAAAGACAATAATGGGAGATTTTAAAACCTTCTTTTGGCAACTCACTGACACCTTATACAAGAGGCATAGGGATGAAGTACGAAAATCACTTCAGACAGTCAATACAAAGAAAATGGGAGATTTTAAAACCTTCTTTTCGGCAACTCACTGACCCCTTATAAAACAGGCATATGGATGAAGTATGAAAATCACTTCAGATAGTCATTGCAAAATGAACTATTAGAAAAATGTCTTGTTTATAGCAACTGATTTATATACACCCCTTTACATGGCAACAAGGGTTACAATAACACTAAGTCTTATGGAATTTCCGAATGCTTCGAACCGCAGAGATGGTAACCATATCAACTTTCTTCAATCGAAATCTAAACATAATCTTGGCACTTCAAACTGAACATCCAAATCAAAATCTTTAAAATCTTTGATATACTGTACCAACGTGTCATTGGATTTTTTGGTCTGTACAGAGAATTGCTCGTAATTTCTAACAAAAATTTAATTCAGTAGTTCCTATAGGTGAAGTGTATACATTGGAAAGCATGACGGAGGAGGTGACATTGAGTAACGAACAAGAATGTTGTCGATTTTAATTCATTCCTTTTAATCAATTTTCATTTATAAAAAGAAAATTAGCAAAATAAAAAAAAAAAGACTAAAATTTCAAAACTGATTTTGAATATGATTGTTTTCAGCAATCTGACATTTGCTCAACTGAACTTTGCACATTGCTATAGAAGACACACGGTGCGTGATTCTGTCATATAAAAATTAATGAAAAAGTTTATCCTTCGGAATCTTAAAGATTCATAATGCTGAAGTTGCCACCCTCTCTACGATACTTTCTGAAAGAGAAGAAAGTTTTGTAAAATTAACATGCAACAGTGAATAAATTAAATTACATGTCATTGGTTATTTATTTGATTTTGTATTCCAAATTGGATGTTCTTGCAGTAGAATTCTTTCAATTTAGTTTAGTAAACTGAATAATCACAAGTTTTAGTAGGCCATTAAGTGATACATATTGTTTTCTTTCTAATCCTATATATTCACTTACTTAAGCTTATTTCCCAACATTTCCTTAGATGCACTCAAGTCCTTCGGATCTTCAATGCAACATTTAGCGTCGTAATAGAATACTTTGTTTATTCCAGCTTGGAGGAGGTATCGTGCACAAGAACTACAAGGAATATGTGTTGTGTACACTGTACATCCTCTTACGTCGTTTTGGAACTTGTTTAGAATTGCGTTCATCACAGCGTGGCAAACTGACAAGAAAAATAGAACAAAATGAATGAAATTCAATAAAGGTAAAAGTATAAGCAGAACACTGATAAGGGTGCAGCACTTTCGGTAATTCTATTCCAGTGTACCAATATCTATTTCTCACTTCCAATTCCACTCAATTTCTATTCCTTCCTTTAAAAAAATTGAGAAGAAAAAGGTTTTGAAAGCAATCTTCTTCCATTTGTCTGCCATCTGGTACAGCCCGTATACGAATATACAAACAAACCATTTTTATTTTGACACTTTGAGACTTAGTCTAAAATACAGAATTAATAGTTCATCATTTGTCGTGGGAATTCCTGACATAATAATCAAAACGTTAACAGAATGGGTGACATAATTGGAATCAATAAATGTATTTATAGACTGCCTTGTCTAAATATTGCACAAATCACCCCCAGTGTTGAGATTTCAAGTACATAATGACATGCAATGCATCAACAGAGTGAGTGTAAGAGCATTCTATGTTCAAAGGCGGCATAGGATGATGCACTTGCAGGACGAGAATTGAGAAATATAAAGACTATAAGACGAAACTTAACAGATGAACCGTATTCTGGAAAACATATGTCCAGTTAGACCCTCTTACTAACTGGCTATTAGGCACACATTAATCTGCTGTTGTTTCATGTAAAGGGTATGTGTAAAAGTTAAAAAATAATCAAATAATCATCAAAGACTCATCAGCCATCCAGTCCCGAAGTCGAGAAGTCGAGAAGGCATTGCCAAGGCGAAATAACCAGAATCCCAATAGGAACGGCCACGACAGGCGACAGGGGAGAACAATTATCCCCCGACCGCATGTAACACCCACCGCAACAGCTTCAAGAAGTGAAGTTTGCTATCTTAGGAAAAAGGTCTCTTGTCCAATGTGATTACCGTTACTTCAAATAACTACTTTAAGAAAAAAAAACCATCACATGCATTTACCAATTTCTTCCGCAAGTGCACCATTCTAAGCCGCCCTTGACTATAAAGTGCAATAATGCTCACTCTTTTGATGCATTGCATGTCACTGTGCATTTGAAATCTCTGCGCTGGCGTTAATTCCGTGTCGTACCGTAGTAGTTTTTCTTTTCCCTACTCCACTTTTCCTCTGTGTCCGTCACGTCTTCGGCAAGGCCATTATATCCCATTGCAAGAATCCGCTTGTTCACTGGATTAACAATGCAAGCTCCCATCTAGAATATATATTTTATAGGTGAACGAACTTTGAAGATTTCGAAACTTATTGTTTGCTATTCTATAAACAAGAACGGGTCCCTAAACCTACAGCTAATGTTTGTATCAAACGAATTTCATTTTTGCCCCGCCCCGCCTCAGGTGAAGGAGAATATAGAAGAAAGGAGGATATTTCCATCAACATTAGGTTGCAGCACCCACAGCAAAACACCCCATGCAAAAAACACAGAGGAGACGCGCACAGTAAGAGATACAAAAAGATGCAAAAAGGAAAGGTACACGAAAACACAACAGAGAAACACTAAACACAAACATAGGGTAATCACAGATTACGAAGCTCACCTCGTGGCAGCAAAATTCAATTCAAACATATTTCTAAATACATGTATATTGGCTTTTAAAGGCAAAATCATTCAAGCGGAAAAAGTAGGTCAATTTCATTTTATGAAAGTTTGATCAAAGATACATCCAATATGCAAGTTTGGTACATGAAGAACTAATACTTTGCTCAATATTGGCTTTTAAAGGCAAAATTACTCAAGCGGAAAAAGTAGGTCAAGGTCATTTTATGAAAGAATGATCAAAGATACATCCAATATGTAAGTTTGGTACATGTAGCACTTATACTTTGCTCAATATTGGCTTTTAAAGGCAAAATCACTCAAGCAGAAAAAGTAGGTCAAGGCCATTTTATGAAAGTTTGATAAAAAATAAATCATATATGCAAGTTTGGTACATGTAGCACTTATACTTTGCTCAATATTGGCTTTTAAAGGCAAAATCACTCAAGCGGAAAAAGTAGGTCAAGGTCATTACATGAAAGTTTGATCAATGATACATCCAATAAGCAAGTTTGGTACATGTAGCACTTATACTTTGCTCAATAATGGCTTTTAAAGGCAAAATCACTCACGCGGAAAAAGTAGGTCAAGGTCATTTTATGAAAGTTTGATCAAAGATACATCCAATATGCAAGTTTGGTACATGTAGCACTTATACTTTGCTCAATAATGGCTTTTAAAAGCAAAATCACTCAAGTGGAAAAAGAAGGTCAGATGCTGCATTCGATGCATGGATCCATCTCGGCATCCAAAGATGAATCACTTGTGCAAGTTTGTTTACTGTAGCATTACTACTTGGTCAGATACTGAGCTACCCCAAACTTCTTAACCAAGTCACTCAAGCGGAAAATGTAGGTCAGATGCTGCATCTGATGCATGGGTTCACCTCAGCATCCAAAGATGAATCACTTGTGCAAGTTTGGTTACTGTAGCATCAGTACTTTGTCAGATACTGAGCTACCCCAAACTTCTTAACCAAGTCACTCAAGCGGAAAATGTAGGTCAGATGCAGCATCCGATGCATGGGTTCACCTCAGCATCCAAAGATGAATCACTTGGGCAAGTTTGGTTACTGTAGCATCAGTACTTTGTCAGATACTGAGCTACCCCAAACTTCTTAACCAAGTCACTCAAGCGGAAAATGTAGGTCAGATGCTGCATACGATGCATGGGTTCACCTCAGCATCCAAAGATGAATCACTTGTGCAAGTTTGGTTACTGTAGCATCAGTACTTTGTCAGATACTGAGCTACCCCAAACTTCTTAACCAAGTCACTCAAGCGGAAAATGTAGGTCAGATGCTGCATCTGATGCATGGGTTCACCTCAGCATCCAAAGATGAATCACTTGTGCAAGTTTGGTTACTGTAGCATAAGTTCTTTGTCAGATACTGAGCTACCCCAAACTTCTTAACCGGACGCGGACGCGGACACGGACGCGGACACGGACGCGGACGCGGACGCGTGGGGTTATAGCATAAGCTCACTCAACTTCGTCGAGGTGAGCTAAAAAGGCTTTACATAAACCAACGAGACTAATGGGCAACTAGCGCCGACTTATGATGGGCATCTGCAAGGCCAGTAGCAAATGGTGAAGTTATGAGGATTACGTGCGCACCATATGTTTTAAGTCGTTAATTTTTGAATGAAATTTCGAACCAATTTTAAATCAATTACTGAAGTTCAATTGTAAGGGAAAGGTTTTCTTTCCCATTACTTTTTGTAAATTTCATTTCATTACGTGGAAGAATTTTCGTTGTTTCTGGCTTTTTGTTGGTGTGGTAGTTGCCTTGTTTCTGAGTTGAAAGTTTCAAGTATAAAGTGCTTACTGTGTTAAGCTTCTTCTTTAAAGCAGCATGTTCCTGATAATAAATAATTATGTTTGGCAAGTTTTGAAATTGAATTTCAAAACTAAACTATATATCTCAATAAGCCCATGCATTTAAACAACCTTCAGAAGGGAGCAATCACTGCTTTAATGTGCGTTTCAGACATTTGCATTTCATTTGCACTTTGGTTGTTTTTTTTTTAAATTCCAGTTACTAATGGAAATCGATCATTAACATATTTGGCAATATTACTGAATACTTTAAGAAAGTGTAAGATATGCGTTTCTAATAACAAGGAAAGTAAGGAGTTATTTTCAAGCGTATGACGGAATATTGATCTTTTAAAGATTAGAAAGCCTTGAGAAAACTTCTTTTTAATTAATCACATATAGCTTCTTCAACAAAGATCATTTTGATTGAATCAATGAGGTCAAAATATACATACTTTTTTGGCATATTACATTGTTTAGATTTGAGGATCACTGACGAGGGTTAAGTACCCGAAACGTGCATGTCTGGTCCATGTTGCCAATTTATCTGTTCTTAAATGATGCTATTCAATTTGAAGACGTTTACATAAGAATATTTAATCAGCCATGACAATAGCGAGAGTATGCTCCACTGAATCCACTTTTGTGTATATTCCCACTATCTTCGTTCCGTTTGATTGTCACTTTGTGATTAATTGTCACTGTCTGATCTAAATGATTTAACCCAGCCTTTGAAGAAAGGCAAAAAAGACTGTACGCAAAAACTCCACAATATCAAACATGAAACACTTGAAATTTCTTAAACGTGGATCCTCTGGCATCATTTCCCACCCATTCTGCTACATCTTTTAGTACATTTTTTGACATAATAATTTTCATACTTTTTGGCCATCTTACATTGTTTAGACTGAGGATCACTGACGAGGGTTAAGTACCCAAAACGTGCATGTCTGGTCCATGCTGTAAATTTATCAGGTTTTAAATTATGCTATTGAATTTAAAGACGTTTAACACAAAAGAATAGACATCAATTTGAGATGCAATATGGGTCCAAAATGGGACAGCCATCTATCATGAAAGTTGCAAATGGTGTTGTTTTCCAGATTTTATGCGCACAAACCGAACACCCGTCCATTGGATACTAAATTTGATCTTTCAGTATTTATGTCCACAACAAAACTTAGGTATTAAACACCCTTACACAATCCTCTCCTTCTTTTGTTGACCAAATATTTCATTGAATCGCGCTTCTAAAAAGTAAATAGAGCCAAAATAGCCAGTTTGAAATAGAAAGTTGGGGCTCCAATGACCTATTTCATTTTGGCTTGAGGAAAATTATAACACAAAGAGCCCAATCTCTGCTGCCAGATGGCAACATTTTGGTTAAGAAACTTTCAAGTATAGCATTGTACATCAGGAGTACCATTAATGAAGATCAACAGAGCTAAACATGCATTTCTTGTGCACAGTATTCGCTGTTTTCGAAAACAAGAGTTGCTTCCCGTTTGGGACATTATCTGACGTAGACTAATTGTGACGTCATAAAATTCTAAGGAAACTGTCCATAAACTCTGGGAAAGTACAAAATCGTCGTTACTATACCATTTTCATGACGTCATAATGGTTTTACGTCAGATACCGTCTCAAATTAGAAATTGATCACTATTCCGCTTAAACTCAATATGACTCAAATGAGTTAAAGAAGATCCTGACGATAATCTCAACAGCACTCACAATAGAACATAAAATTGAGCATCGACGAGCCCCTAGCAAGCTGGAGGTGGGACCAGGTACCCGGGAGTAGTAAGCATCCCCTGTTGGCTATATACCCATTAACCACGTATTTATAGAGTTATTCAAATACACTGTACTATTACAAATACACTGCGTCCTTCTTCCTCATAATCCAAAAGGAAACATTAACACACAAGTCTTACCTTGCGATGGGGATCTTTGCTTCTAGCTGACGAACTGAATGCAAGTAACATGAAATATTGATCCCAGGTAAGATGGTCCTGGCTCTTGTAATCCTCAGCGGTTTGCCTGACCAACATGTTATCGTCTAATAAAGAAAGAAAATTGAGGTGTTCCAGCATTATACATTATAACGAGAATTTTTTTCGCGAGTACTAAATTTTACAATTTTACGGTAAAAATGTGTTAAACTTTTTATTTTCGCGAGAACCAAATTTTACAATTTTACGGTAAAAATGTTTTAAACTTTTTATTTTCGCGAGTACTAAATTTTACAATTTTATGGTAAAAATGTGTTAAACTTTTTATTTTCGCGAGTACCAAACTTTACAATTTTACGGTAAAAATGTGTTAAACTTTTTATTTTCGCGAGTACCAAACTTTACAATTTTACGGTAAAAAAGGTGTTAAGCTTTTTATTTTCGCGAGTACAATTTACAAACGAATGTGATGTACATATTTCACCATTCATTATTGAATACACTCAATTCACTTCTCTTCGCGTTTATTTAGAAAAAAATGACGAATGGCACATGTACAATAAGAACAAAATGTAATTGTTATACACATTTATTGTAAACCTTATCAAACACCATTTTTCACTCGCGAATATAGCGAAAATGAGTCTCTCGTGAAAATTTCTGGTGGTACATAACTCCGAAAATATGAAATGTTCTGAAATAGATACATATAGTCTTGCATAACCGCAAAGTGTTTTTTTGTTCATTCTAAATGTATTTGTCATTTATTCTCTTTTGGTTCACGTTTTGCACACTTGTAAATCTGATTAAAGACAAGTAGATACAATGCCATCAAGAAGATAGCGTTACAATAGACACCTTTGCAAGACAAGCATTGACAAGATACGACTAAAATATATAACTATATAACTAATTCTTTAACAAAAGTTTTGATATTTTAAAACAGCATTTTTATAGCATATATCTCATTAATCTTTCGTTTCAAATGTTCAAACAGCTAACGAAGTGTTAATAGAACCTCTATGAAAAGCACTGGTTAAAGCAGATTCATATTTCATTATTTGCTATTAAATTTCTTTTTTCCGATTAATATTCATATTGAAATTGTTTCGTCTTGGATGTCTCTAAGATTAAAGATATTAGTAAGACAACTGTGACGAATGCTTTGAAAATTAACCATATGAAAACATATAAGGCCATACCAAATTAATTAAATGTTCTTTGGATTTTCTTGTGAAAAAAGGGTGCAAGAGAGCGAAAATATAATAAAGTTGTGTATTTTAATTATTATTTTAAGTATTGCAGCTTTTAAGGTGCAAGCGAGTGAAATAACACATTTCTGAGATGTTTTCCGTATTCACAAAGGAATCTGATGACAAGGAAATCTGGCACATAGCAGTGCGGAAAAGATTTTCGAACATTCCTCCTCCTTGACTTTCAGTGCCTTGTATATGGGACAACAAATTTGCTCCCAACGAAATTTTTCAAACACAAAAAGTATCATTTTCTTCGAAATTTGCACAATCTGAGACTTCTAGAGGCTTTAAAATTTGCAGAAATCAGAACCAACCCTAATAAATTCTTGAGCAAGAAATTTATTGCTGCGGGCGAGCATTTTATTTTGATAATCTTATTTTTTGAGTTTTGAAAAATTTGGTAAATCGAAGGAATATTTAATCAATACGGTACGGCCTAATGAACATTTTCTCTTTTCAGCCCAGACTGTTTATCTTCTGATAACCAAGAAACTTGCCAACAGACATACAGCACAATGTATAGTACTACTCACCTTTCTGTACAAAGTCTGATGAACATTGAGCCTCTCTTTCCTTTCCATCAGGTAGGCTTGAAATGTATATTGAAAAATGAGCGTTTTCATCGTGTCTTAAAATTCCGAATAAGTAATGGAAACAATTTTCATTCGCGGGTCATCGACATTTTCAAAGAATAACCTTATCATCCTCAACACCCGATTCCACTTTTCGGGTCCGGACCAAAAAGCCCGGCCACGAAGTACAAACATTCAGAAACACAGATTTTGCATGTTGAGAATATGAATAGTTCTTAAAAACTTTTGAGATGTCACGTTTCTTGAGCAATAAAGTAATTTATATTAGCTACATGTTGTTGGAAAACAAGCTGTTATTAGACAAGCTTATTAGCTAATTATGTCATTAGTAGGAACCTCTGCATGGGACTTGAACCTTCTGTAGCTTTGTACATTCTCAAGATTTGCACACTGATGACTACACCAAAAGCCCCCATGATCAAAGCTTTCAGAGGGCATTGCCCTGAAAACCTATTATGTAGCTTCTCTGAAAGATGGTCGGATACTTCGGGTGATCGCAGGTATGAGCTAGCTCAAACCGGCAGAACACGGACTGTATTTCTGGAAATTTTACAAAAATTATTGTCAACTCAACAGAGTATATTACATTGGGTATTTCACAACCTGCATTTTATGGTGACATAATTAACAAAACAAGAACGAACAAAGGTAAACAGAATTATCATCGAAAATGTGTTAGAATCATCAAACGCCTTTTAATTCGTGAATATGATCCTAATGTCACCAGACGGACACTTGGCTAAGTACTTGACCAATCTACAGCCTTGTACCAGCGCTTTCTTAAGAATCACTCTCTGACTGACTGTGACGACAGGACTCTATGACGTTCCCTGTCCAAACCTCTTTAGAGAAGACAGGGCCCCGACCACCTGTCCTCTCCGGACTCCTCGGGTGTTCACATACATGAGCTCGCTACAGCCGGCCGAGCACCGACTGTATTTCGTGTGCCTTCTGTTTTTATATCCATTTACATATCTATCTATGCGTTTTTGTGCCCCTGCGTCATGTTGTCTGTTTGTATGAGTTAAAGAAGATCCTGACGATAATCTCAACAGCACTCACAACAGAGCACCAAATTGAGCATCGACGGACCCCAGCAAGCTAGAGGTGGGATCAGGTGCCCGGGAGGAGTAAGCATCCCCTGTTGGCTAGCCGCACCCGCCGTCGATGTTCATGCACGAAAATGAAAAGAATATATAAAATATATGCACTGTATGTCCACCTTACAGTGAGGTTATTATACATCACACTTATGCGTTCTTCGAGACCTCTGGGTAATCGAAAAAGTGGGATAGTTGTGCGCAAGTAATATGGATAACCACACCGTTTGCTACTTCCTAATTCGGCATCGTTTGCCCATTTGTCTCTTTGGTTAATGTGTGGTATTTTGTGTTTCGTGAACTATGGTGTAAGTTGGTTTCGTTGGTTTAATTGTGGTCTTTTGTGTTTCATGTTTCTATGGTGTCAGTGACAATTGGTGTTCCCTTTTGCGTCTCTTTCTGTGGGTTTCTGCTGTGTTTTTGCATTGGTTGTCTTGGAGTTTAGCTGTGGGTGCTGCAACCGAGTGTTGTTGGAGGTATCCTCCTTTCCTTTTTTTCTTTTCCCCTTTTGCTGTGGTTGTCCTATCTATTTATTCGCAGGTGTCTTTTAATGAATTGTAATGTTCTCTTTTTTAAAGTCAGACTAATGGCACTATTGCGCTTTGGTCTGTTTACAATATGTATGTCATTATGTTGGGTTCGAACTATAAAATGGCATACGGGAAGTGTCATACTTATTACTTCCGAGTTCACAAAGGCTTAAAAAGGCATTTACTGACAATTTTCATATGTGATGAGATAATTTATGTGCCTCAATTTTTTCATGGTATGTAAAGTGATCTTAGATTTTTTTTTACAAGACATCTCTTGTCATGTGTGTTAATACAAATTTTAGACTCTACTTATGACGTTTTGGACTTACAGTCTGCCAGCTGAAGAGAGCTCATGTCCAATCTCTCTAGAAACCCGACCATCTTACGGATGAGGTAAAAAAGATCTTGGACAGAGTCTGTCAATGAGCCTCGTCTTACTGTTTGCATAGATGTAATTCTTAAACTAACGGGTCCAAATCTATAGATTGGTCCATTTTTTGCATTGCTGATTGATAAATTTGTAAAGATTTATTTTCGCTGCCAACCTTACATTCAAGTACATGCTTTAAAGAACAAAAAATAGACTAAGAAACAGTCTATTTTATTAGAAAACATATTTTCATTGTTTCGAACTGTTTGTTGTTGAAGTAGTTCATTGTTTGTTGTTGTATACATGTATATTAGTTGATAATCATAAGTTCTCAGTGTCATTATCAGTCTGTCTTCTGTTTTATAATTAAGGCATACTATGCAAAAAATCACATTGATTTTCATTACAAGGTGCACAGTATTAATACGGAAATGTTCCAACTCTTTACCATCTTGAAGACAATTTCAAACCAATTTTAATGCACCAAACACGTGTTTCTGATAGTAAATCCTCGTCAGTGGTTTATTAAATGCCGAAGTGATTTCTGACACAGCCAAATGTATTTCCGTAGCGCCCTCTGGTTTTATTTTTGAATTTAAATTCGTGTATTACTAATGCATCTTATCGATCGAATAGAGCCTCTAGGTTGATTCTCTTCTCCAAGTTTTATTTTCCAAGTAACTATGTGGAGATCATTGTAAAATGTAGGACAATGTTTATCTGATTGGTCGATTTTGAATTTGAGCAGCGCCGCACTAAATCGTTTCAGTGGTGCCACCTATGTAAAACAAATTTCGATTTAACAATGGTACAATCTTTGGAGCATATCATTCATGAATCCCATGCGATACTTTAGTCAAATGTCGTTTAAGAAATAACAGGTAGCTAACCGTGGTTTGTTGTCCAGTAATTCGCGGTCGCGGCTCGGTGATAATTTAATTGGTTCATGCGAATCGGGGAAATACTGCACAGCTAGCTAGTTGTTATTTCTATTCTAATAATGTTCTGCACACTACAATCGGCGGAGCTTAGTGGACTGGAAGTACACCAGGCAAATTTTATTGCACGGGAATGGGCGGAGCTTAGGGAACTGGAAATTTACTGGAGATTTTACATCAGGCGAGTTCTATAACACAGAATGGGCGGAGCTTAGCGGACTGGAAGTTTGTCGGAGATTTATACCAGGTGAATTCTATTGCACGAGAATGGGCGGAGCTTAGGGGACTGGAAGTTTATTGTACGCCAGGCGAGTTCTATAGTATGAGGATGGGCGGAGTTTAGCGGACTGGAAGTTCACTAGGCGAGTTCTATAACTAGTACATATAGGGAGAAAATCTCAAGTCATGTTAGAATAGAATACAAATCAGAAAAAAAAAACTATTTCATATTTGAAAAAAATATTTTACGCATTTCTGAATATTTTTGAGAGAAAATATTTGAAAAAAAGAGAGATAAGAAAATATTAATTAGAAATAAATAATAATGATAAAAGAATAACAAATATTGATACCTCTGTACAGAGCCACCTTCTGCCATATCTTGCCTCGATCTTGACTGTGTTTAGGTAAGTTCGGTTACTGTAGAAACAGATCAAAACATGATATTTATGCGAATGTTTATATGCATAATCAATTACATAACTTTGTCAATGACAATTGTATACTCCTTATATTTACATTACTAGCATATTCCCTATGTCGAACGCCCATTAGGCAAATAGAACTTGGGTTGCTATTCTGACGTCACATTCAAATTTTGCATGTGAGAAGTTACCAACGTTCAAATACATTTGATGCTATAACAGGTAAAATGTGCGAAGTGCATGCAAATAAGAATGACCGATACTTAGAATAAATGTAAATATATATAAGTAATGACTGTCTTACTTTTGGTGTTCATGGGTGTATAATTCTGGTCGGACACGAGCGAATTTTTCGAGAATCGCTTCGCTTCGCGATTCACGGAATTTGCAAGTGACCAACCAGAATTATAAACACATGAACACCAAAAGTAAAACAGTCATTTCTTAAATAAACGTACATGTAAATATTAAAATTGTCTAGAAATAACATTATCATAATTTCTATGAATATACATGTACATATATACGTCAATAATATGAAAATACCCTTTATTATGTTTTTTTATATCGAAATGGAAATAGTGAGTAGTTCTTATAAATCATATTCAGCCATGTTTTAAGTGTAGTTTTCCTCTTATGTTGACTTAATCAAGGAAGGATTGCTTATCAGTTGCATAATCTAGTATTGGAATTGTTACTGGGTTTTCCAACATATAAGAGCTGTGTAGGATATCGATTTCGCTGTCTAGACATGCTGGAGGCGACAAATGACATCAATTTTCAGAAATTGGTTTCTAATATCTAAATTCCTTGAAAATTCAATCTATGGTTGCAATACGGAAGATCGCAAACACTTCTGATCAAGACTATACGAATGTTCTTGCGCACTCTTCGATCGTTCTCCATTGTTATGCGATCATCAATTTACAATGGTTTAGGTAGGTGACTAAATGAAAAATCAGAACGGACACGCTGCACGCGCAAATAATACGGAAGTATTCCAACTCAAAACCTCTTGAAAAAAAAAACACATAAAATGCTAAATAAAGCCTTAAAAGTTTGGTTCTTCTCTCAATTATCATCTACATTAAAGCAATCGTAATTGTTTACACAATTCTTACTGTCACTTTCGGGTCAAATGGGAGGATGCGGCACATTTAATCGGGACGAGACAACACCAGTATTGTCGGTTGTTGCCCCCGAGTCCTTTCGTTTGTGACAAGTTGTTTGAAGAAAGAAAAGAAGGAAAGACGATGTGTGTTTCCGAGGTCTAGATTGACTAAGATTCAATTCAGCAAAGAAGGCAGTTAATAACCGACAGTAATCTATTGTGACATACTTGCACGGATAAAATAACTCTTGGAAATATGATTGGTGGACAATTGCAAAAAATGCAAATATTTGTCAAGGTTATTCAGAATCTGTGCATAAGATACTTTCATCTGGTCGGCTGAAGGGTCTAGATGGTTTGACAAATGAAAGTCAAAACGTATCAGTGCATTTTCTTCCGAATGATGCATCGAAAAGTCTTTGTACCGATACGTCCTACAACAATCACAGATCCTCGGAAATTTCCGTAGACTGGTTCCCGGTCTTGGTTTCCTCTTTTACTTCGTGTTTTGATCATAGTATACAGTTTTCTCCCTTGATTCATTGACCACCTGTATAGTCCCTATGAGAATTCTGTATGCAACCTTTGGTAATTTATTTTTGCATGTTATAATGTGAAATTAAACATGTTGAGTATGCAAGTTTTCTAAATAAAGGTTGAAAAAAATTATAAAAATATTTTCATTGATGTGTGATTCCTACATGTTGACATTAGTATGTGACAAAGTTGGCGGAAGAATACACAAGTTCATGACCCCGAGCTGAGGCCACATGGGTTGTTTTGTTTATTGGCTAAATAAGGGTGTCAAAAATATTAAATTTTTACGGCACTCAAGTATTTTATAGGAAAACGGTCATTTATTGGATATGTGAAGTCTCATTGCAAAATAACTGGTGGAATCATTTTTGTGGACCTTTGAGCTACAATGAACTATGAAGGAAAAAAACTGTGTACTATGATCTTACAGGGCGATGCATGTGAAAGTCGGGAATAACCCTTAATAGCCGTAAAAGTCATATTTATGAATTTTCTGCACTGAAATTCGATGTAATCAACAGGTATGAATGGAATCCGCTGCTTGCATTATTCTTTGTTGTCAGGCGAACTTTGAAGCAAAATTTTAGAGTTTCCTCTGACGTTTTCCATTATGTTGAAAAATGAGTGCTGGGTTAGGAACAAAAAAGCTAAATTTGGGTCAAATTTATAACCGCTTTAACTTACATGTATACTGATTACGACCATGAATTGAAGTAAAACTTAAAAAAAAAAACCAACGAAAAATAGAAAAAGAGGCCCAAGTGGGCCTATTCAAAAGGATTATTTAATGCATCAGGAATAAATCTTTCGTTCTCATATCCGCACATACTATTTCAATTAAAACATGGAAAAGCATGTAATTTCAATGGGTTGTTCAGTAGCCCGCCTCCTGTCCCCCTTCCCTCCGTGTCCATACCCTTTTTTGCCCACCTTGACCCCTCCCCAATAATTGTACTCTAATGAGATCACAGATGCCATGGCATTTTAAAAAAAGTACAATATTTAAATTGTAATCTGGCATAGAAATTTAATCATTTCACTTGTAAATTTAGTTCATTCAGCTTGTACATTAGTTTCTCAATATGCATTGTCTGTTGTAAACCTGACTTAATTCCCTTTTTTTAATGTTTCAGATGATAATGTGATGAAATTGGCATATACAGGTGGATCCAGTGTCTAGTCCATGGTTAGAAAATTCAGGTACTAAACTGGCTGAGTGTAGTATCGAAATTGGTCTTTTTAAGTCATACTATGATACCAGAGGGACATTCCTTATTATATTTTTGTGAAAATAAAATGTTCATGATACAAACTTTTCATTTTGAAGATATGTAAGACTGCTTGAAATATGTTTTTACTCTATATAAATGCATGGACATGGAATTCTACATTACTCAAAACAGTGGATTTTTCTTTTAAAACAGTACATAATTTAGTTGAATTATCCATATATACCACTTATGTACACTGTAATAACATCAGTTGTCTTCTTTGTACACTTCACCATCTTACATTAATAAGATTACAATCAAATCAAACATGTGCATCACTCCTTAATCCCTTTATGGGGCATCAAACAAACAGCTCATCAATATTCTGGCCCTCAGATTTGGCTGACCCCCTCAGTCTATTTGGCTATTAAATAAGGCTAAACAAACAATGTAATGCCTGCAGGTGATTTATCTGATTGAGTATGTATTTGGGGATTTTTTTGTTCCTCATACATGGATTGTAAAACTTTATTTACATTTTTAATTAATTTTTACCCTTTTAAAATGAATAAATTGTATTATTTTTATTTTTAAAAATTAAATTATAAGGAATTGAAAAAAAAAAACTTCAAGTCTCTCAATGACATAAGAATATGATTGTTCTAATTTTTTAATGCTCAGTTAGTTAAATATTGTTTAATTAAATGCTAGAAATATTAGCTGGAACTTCACACTTTTTGGCTTCACATCAAATTGGCATGCAATTTTAACCATGATATATGCTAATTTGTTCCTCTGTAAAAGATATGAATATGGTAACCAATTAAATTGAAATTTTGAACATCATCTAGAAATATAGTCAATTTTTAGTATGCAAAATTTCATTAAATTTAGAAAATGTTTAAGGGATTTACAGGGCGATGCATGTGAAAGTCGGGAATAACCCTTAATAGCCGTAAAAGTCATATTTATGAATTTTCTGCACTGAAATTCGATGTAATCAACAGGTATGAATGGAATCCGCTGTTTGCATTATTCTTTGTTGTCAGGCGAACTTTGAAGCAAAATTTTAGAGTTTCCTCTGACGTTTTCCATTATGTTGAAAAATGAGTGCTGGATTAGGAACAAAAAAGCTAAATTTGGGTCAAATTTATAACCGCTTTAACTTACATGTATACTGATTATGACCATGAATTGAAGTAAAACTTAAAAAAAAATCCAACGAAAAATAGAAAAAGAGGCCCAAGTGGGCCTATTCAAAAGGATTATTTAATGCATCAGGAATAAATCTTTCGTTCTCATATCCGCACATACTATTTCAATTAAAACATGGAAAAGCATGTAATTTCAATGGGTTGTTCAGTAGCCCGCCTCCTGTCCCCCTTCCCTCCGTGTCCATACCCTTTTTTGCCCACCTTGACCCCTCCCCAATAATTGCACTCTAATGAGATCACAGATGCCATGGCATTTTAAAAAAAGTACAATATTTAAATTGTAATCTGGCATAGAAATTTAATCATTTCACTTGTAAATTTAGTTCATTCAGCTTGTACATTAGTTTCTCAATATGCATTGTCTGTTGTAAACCTGACTTAATTCCCTTTTTTTAATGTTTCAGATGATAATGTGATGAAATTGGCATATACAGGTGGATCCAGTGTCTAGTCCATGGTTAGAAAATTCAGGTACTAAACTGGCTGAGTGTAGTATCGAAATTGGTCTTTTTAAGTCATACTATGATACCAGAGGGACATTCCTTATTATATTTTTGTGAAAATAAAATGTTCATGATACAAACTTTTCATTTTGAAGATATGTAAGACTGCTTGAAATATGTTTTTACTCTATATAAATGCATGGACATGGAATTCTACATTACTCAAAACAGTGGATTTTTCTTTTAAAACAGTACATAATTTAGTTGAATTATCCATATATACCACTTATGTACACTGTAATAACATCAGTTGTCTTCTTTGTACACTTCACCATCTTACATTAATGCGTCAACTTGAATGGCCACGAAAATTTTCGCTGAGAGATAGAAAGTGAAAAATGGTGTAAACTGGCATATTTAATATTTGGATTTAACGAAGTGATACGAGATTTTGATATAATGAACTCCAGTGTAGTATTTTTGGACTGTATTTGCAGTTTGTTGCAGTAATACGCATTTTGATCACTTTCCATTGTTCCGATAGGAAGGAATGTGAACTGTTGTCAAGATCGGCGATGGCCATATTAAACTAATTAGTATTGAACTCAACTACCATAGCACTAATACCTACCTGAGATCATGGGGAAGTCTAAAAACACGCCCAAAAATGTACCTAAAAAGGCAAAACCATCTAAAAACGCAGAAGAGGAGAGTCAGTCGGAGTCAAGTCCGAACGTGGATGTCTCTACTTGTAAACTAGGAGAGAGTGTTAAACGCAAAAGGGATGAATTGAGCACAGACGATACGCATTCGAGCTCATCATCTTTCATGAGTAGTTTGATCGGAGCTGCACACAACGTTCTGTATAGGCATCAGCCAACAGCTAACACCGTAGTCACCTTTACCCCGATACCCGCCCCTCGTGATGACATGGCGAATTCAGTCGCTGATATCAGACTGCAAAATTCCGCCCTTCATACAAAGCTTGACGAGGTGCTTGCTAAACTATCTAAACTAGATATCATTGAGACCAAACTTAACCAACTTGATATTACGGTTGTTTCATTGGATAAAAGGGTTAGCACCATGGAAATTAAATCCTGTGACCTTGAAAGAAGCGTTACGTTTCTGAGTGATACATTGGACGACACGGTGAATAAGATGAGGAGTCTTGGAGAGCGTACTGATGTGGCTGCGTTGCAGAGGATTGAAACTGATTGCTCACGTCATGAGCGTACTATTGAAACCGTATGTAAGAATCTCGATCAACTACGTAGAGAAAACCGTGACCTGGAGGAGAAAATTACAGACTTAAGGTGGCGCTCCATGAAAAACAATTTAGTTTTCACCGGATTCCATGGAGAGGATAGATATGAAAATGCAGAAGAAAAGTTACGCCATTTTATACATTATGAGCTTGGCATAACGAAACAAATTTCATTTGGGAATGTGCACAGATATGGGCGCCGAGTCAGGGGCAGACCTAGACCCATCGTAGCGAGGTTCCATTTCAATCAAGACCGGGAACTCGTGCTCCGTAATGCCTATAGGCTACGAGGTAAACCGTACGGGATTAGGGAACAGTTTCCTGCGGAGATGGAAGAAAAGAGGAAGTTACTCTACCCGGTGGCTCGAGAAATGAGGAACCGAGGATGTCACGTCAAAACGGTCCGGGATAAGCTCTTTGTCGACGGACAGTTATACGAGGAAGATGTTGATTCCAATTACTATTACGACGAGGAGCCTTTCGTTGACGCGTCCAGTGAACCAGAGCAGATTGTTTGCGTCGGTCCAGTAGTGCGCGATCAGAGTGACACTGATCCTAAACAGTTAGCCGGTTCCGCTCCGTTAGTGCGCGATCAAGGTAGCACCGACCCAAGGCAGACTTTAACTGTAGCTGGTTCCGCTCCTTCTGTGCGCGATGATAACATGAGCGTAGCTGATCATACAGATCCATCAAACATGAACAGTGGAAGGTAGGATCTTTTGGAGAGTGGTAATCCAGAACTCTCATTTGTTTCATGGAACGTCAACAAAGGGCTTAGACAAAAGCTTAAAGACCCTGAATTTGTAAATATTGTAAATAACTACGACATTATTTGTTTGTTAGAATGTTGGGTTTCAGAAAACGACCAAATAGAATTAAAAGGGTATGAACAACACATATTCCCCAGATCCAAAGGCAGGGGTGGGGGCATCGCTATCTTCTATAAATCAAATCTTTCTCAGAGGGTAAACATTGTAGAAAATATACTTAATACTATAGTTTGGATAAAAATTAACGGTAGTGATTTTAGTAAACCTATTTTCATTACTGCATGTTACCTCCCACCTGAAAGCAGTGTTTTTTATAATCGTAATGATATAGATATTTTTCATGAGTTAGAAGACACTGTGTGTAAATATATGTCACAAGGAAGTGTATATGTTACTGGAGATTTGAATGCGAGATGTGGTGATAGTTTAGATTTTATTGTAAACGATGATCTATGTAACAATGTGTCCGATAATTTGCAACAAACAGCTCATCAATATTCTGGCCCTCAGATTTGGCTGACCCCCTCAGTCTATTTGGCTATTAAATAAGGCTAAACAAACAATGTAATGCCTGCAGGTGATTTATCTGATTGAGTATGTATTTGGGGATTTTTTTGTTCCTCATACATGTATTGTAAAACTTTATTTACATTTTTAATTAATTTTTACCCTTTTAAAATGAATAAATTGTATTATTTTTATTTTTAAAAATTAAATTATAAGGAATTGAAAAAAAAAAACTTCAAGTCTCTCAATGACATAAGAATATGATTGTTCTAATTTTTTAATGCTCAGTTAGTTAAATATTGTTTAATTAAATGCTAGAAATATTAGCTGGAACTTCACACTTTTTGGCTTCACATCAAATTGGCATGCAATTTTAACCATGATATATGCTAATTTGTTCCTCTTTAAAAGATATGAATATGGTAACCAATTAAATTGAAATTTTGAACATCATCTAGAAATGTCAATTTTTAGTATGCAAAATTTCATTAAATTTGGAAAATATTTAAGGGATTTACAGGGCGATGCATGTGAAAGTCGGGAATAACCCTTAATAGCCGTAAAAGTCATATTTATGAATTTTCTGCACTGAAATTCGATGTAATCAACAGGTATGAATGGAATCCGCTGCTTGCATTATTCTTTGTTGTCAGGCGAACTTTGAAGCAAAATTTTAGAGTTTCCTCTGACGTTTTCCATTATGTTGAAAAAATGAGTGCTGGGTTAGGAACAAAAAAGCTAAATTTGGGTCAAATTTATAACCGCTTTAACTTACATGTATACTGATTATGACCATGAATTGAAGTAAAACTTAAAAAAAAAATCCAACGAAAAGTAGAACAAGAGGCCCAAGTGGGCCTATTCAAAAGGATTATTTAATGCATCAGGAATAAATCTTTCGTTCTCATATCCTCACATACTATTTCAATTAAAACATGGAAAAGCATGCAATTTCAATGGGTTGTTCAGTAGCCCGCCTCCTGTCCCCCTTCCCTCCGTGTCCATACCCTTTTTTGCCCACCTTGACCCCTCCCCAATAATTGTACTCTAATGAGATCACAGATGCCATGGCATTTTAAAAAAAGTACAATATTTAAATTGTAATCTGGCATAGAAATTTAATCATTTCACTTGTAAATTTAGTTCATTCAGCTTGTACATTAGTTTCTCAATATGCATTGTCTGTTGTAAACCTGACTTAATTCCCTTTTTTTAATGTTTCAGATGATAATGTGATGAAATTGGCATATACAGGTGGATCCAGTGTCTAGTCCATGGTTAGAAAATTCAGGTACTAAACTGGCTGAGTGTAGTATCGAAATTGGTCTTTTTAAGTCATACTATGATACCAGAGGGACATTCCTTATTATATTTTTGTGAAAATAAAATGTTCATGATACAAACTTTTCATTTTGAAGATATGTAAGACTGCTTGAAATATGTTTTTACTCTATATAAATGCATGGACATGGAATTCTATATTACTCAAAACAGTGGATTTTTCTTTTAAAACAGTACATAATTTAGTTGAATTATCCATATATACCACTTATGTACACTGTAATAACATCAGTTGTCTTCTTTGTACACTTCACCATCTTACATTAATGCGTCAACTTGAATGGCCACGAAAATTTTCGCTGAGAGATAGAAAGTGAAAAATGGTGTAAACTGGCATATTTAATATTTGGATTTAACGAAGTGATACGAGATTTTGATATAATGAACTCCAGTGTAGTATTTTTGGACTGTATTTGCAGTTTGTTGCAGTAATACGCATTTTGATCACTTTCCATTGTTCCGATAGGAAGGAATGTGAACTGTTGTCAAGATCGGCGATGGCCATATTAAACTAATTAGTATTGAACTCAACTACCATAGCACTAATACCTACCTGAGATCATGGGGAAGTCTAAAAACACGCCCAAAAATGTACCTAAAAAGGCAAAACCATCTAAAAACGCAGAAGAGGAGAGTCAGTCGGAGTCAAGTCCGAACGTGGATGTCTCTACTTGTAAACTAGGAGAGAGTGTTAAACGCAAAAGGGATGAATTGAGCACAGACGATACGCATTCGAGCTCATCATCTTTCATGAGTAGTTTGATCGGAGCTGCACACAACGTTCTGTATAGGCATCAGCCAACAGCTAACACCGTAGTCACCTTTACCCCGATACCCGCCCCTCGTGATGACATGGCGAATTCAGTCGCTGATATCAGACTGCAAAATTCCGCCCTTCATACAAAGCTTGACGAGGTGCTTGCTAAACTATCTAAACTAGATATCATTGAGACCAAACTTAACCAACTTGATATTACGGTTGTTTCATTGGATAAAAGGGTTAGCACAATGGAAATTAAATCCTGTGACCTTGAAAGAAGCGTTACGTTTCTGAGTGATACATTGGACGACACGGTGAATAAGATGAGGAGTCTTGGAGAGCGTACTGATGTGGCTGCGTTGCAGAGGATTGAGACTGATTGCTCACGTCATGAGCGTACTATTGAAACCGTATGTAAGAATCTCGATCAACTACGTAGAGAAAACCGTGACCTGGAGGAGAAAATTACAGACTTAAGGTGGCGCTCCATGAAAAACAATTTAGTTTTCACCGGATTCCATGGAGAGGATAGATATGAAAATGCAGAAGAAAAGTTACGCCATTTTATACATTATGAGCTTGGCATAACGAAACAAATTTCATTTGGGAATGTGCACAGATATGGGCGCCGAGTCAGGGGCAGACCTAGACCCATCGTAGCGAGGTTCCATTTCAATCAAGACCGGGAACTCGTGCTCCGTAATGCCTATAGGCTACGAGGTAAACCGTACGGGATTAGGGAACAGTTTCCTGCGGAGATGGAAGAAAAGAGGAAGTTACTCTACCCGGTGGCTCGAGAAATGAGGAACCGAGGATGTCACGTCAAAACGGTCCGGGATAAGCTCTTTGTCGACGGACAGTTATACGAGGAAGATGTTGATTCCAATTACTATTACGACGAGGAGCCTTTCGTTGACGCGTCCAGTGAACCAGAGCAGATTGTTTGCGTCGGTCCAGTAGTGCGCGATCAGAGTGACACTGATCCTAAACAGTTAGCCGGTTCCGCTCCGTTAGTGCGCGATCAAGGTAGCACCGACCCAAGGCAGACTTTAACTGTAGCTGGTTCCGCTCCTTCTGTGCGCGATGATAACATGAGCGTAGCTGATCATACAGATCCATCAAACATGAACAGTGGAAGGTAGGATCTTTTGGAGAGTGGTAATCCAGAACTCTCATTTGTTTCATGGAACGTCAACAAAGGGCTTAGACAAAAGCTTAAAGACCCTGAATTTGTAAATATTGTAAATAACTACGACATTATTTGTTTGTTAGAATGTTGGGTTTCAGAAAACGACCAAATAGAATTAGAAGGGTATGAACAACACATATTCCCCAGATCCAAAGGCAGGGGTGGGGGCATCGCTATCTTCTATAAATCAAATCTTTCTCAGAGGGTAAACATTGTAGAAAATATACTTAATACTATAGTTTGGATAAAAATTAACGGTAGTGATTTTAGTAAACCTATTTTCATTGCTGCATGTTACCTCCCACCTGAAAGCAGTGTTTTTTATAATCGTAATGATATAGATATTTTTCATGAGTTAGAAGACACTGTGTGTAAATATATGTCACAAGGAAGTGTATATGTTACTGGAGATTTGAATGCGAGATGTGGTGATAGTTTAGATTTTATTGTAAACGATGATCTATGTAACAATGTGTCCGATAATTTGCAACCTTTAATTAGATATAACCCTGACTTAGATACGGATGACAGATGTACCACTGAAAATTATGTGAATCAATTTGGTAGAAGGCTTTTGACTTTTTGTAAAAGTTCCAGCTTACGTATTGTAAACGGAAGACACAGAGATGACCCGAATGGCAGTATAACTTTCTATAGTTCAAACGGCACTAGTCTAATTGATTATTTGCTATGTTGTAGGCAAAGTATGTCGAATATTGTAAAATTTTCTACAGGTAAATTTAATGTTTTCTCAGATCATGCCCCGCTAACGTTTAGTTTACTTATTTCTGCACCGACTATCACTCTACAAGGACATGAAGATAGAAATAACGATAATTCATGTAGAAATTACAGTAAAACAATAAGATGGGTAGACGAGAATAAAGATAATGTTAATTCTACTCTGAGAGAAAACTGGCGTATTATTGATAGCTGTCTTGATATTAGCTTTGATAGGCAAGAAAATATCGATGAATGCGTAAAACGTTTTAGTGAAACTCTTTGTAACCTATATTTACCTCATTGTCACGTGGTTCAACATTCTAGTTGGGGTGGTGGGGATAATAGGAAAAGTCAAGGGGATAAAGTCGATAAGCCTTGGTTTAACGAAAACTGCAAGAAAAAGTATAAAGCATACAGAGAAGCTCTTCGTCTCTTCAATAGTAATAAATCAGAAGAAAATAGACGTGTTTTGATACAGAGGAAAGGGATGTACAAAAAGTTAGCATGTAAACTTAAGCGTGAATACTGTAGACATGAGGGTAATAATCTTGACTATTTACGTAAACATAATCCTAAGTTTTTTTATAAAAAGTTCAATAACAACAAAAAGAAATTTATTAGGTCTAATATCACAGGGGAACAATTCCTTGAACATTTTAAAGAACTAAGCTCATCGACGAATTTGGACTCTGAAATTGATAGTTCTGAAATCTCCGACATTGATCTTGCGGCAGTGTACTCTGAGCTTGATGAGCCCATCACTGAATTCGAAATCACCAAGGCAATTGAACGCCTCAATACTGGTAAAAGCTGCGCAGAAGATAACCTTATAAATGAGTTATTTGTCAATACAAAGGATCTTATCGTTCCGTATCTACACAAGCTCTTTAATTCAATATTCACTTCCGGTTTCTACCCAGAATCGTGGTCTACAGGCTTTGTAGTTCCTATTTTCAAAAAAGGTGATATAAATGACGTTAACAATTACAGAGGCATTACAATTATGAGCTGCTTAGGAAAAATTTTTACTTCAGTTCTGAATTCTAGATTACATGATTGGGATAAAAGAAATAGTGTCATCACTGATGCACAATTTGGATTTCGTCCGGGATCTAGTACTGTAGATGCAATATTTGTACTGCAATCTCTTGTAAACAAGTATCTCAAACAGAAAAAAAGACTTTATTGTTGTTTTATAGACTATCAAAAAGCTTTCGACTCGATACATAGATCTGCTCTTTGGACAAAATTGATAAAACTAGGTATAACCGGAAAAATGTTGACTATTATTAGAGCATTATATACCTCAGTGAAAACTTGTGTTAAATTCAATGATCGTTTCACTGAATACTTTAGAAGTGAAACCGGGCTCTTACAGGGAGAAGTCATGTCCCCGATTCTATGGTCTTTATACGTTAATGATTTTGAGATGCATTTTCTAAAAGAATCTTGTCCCTCTATCGAAATACAAGATATCAATTTGTTTCTACTAATGTATGCAGATGACACTGTTTTGATTTCTCAGACGGCTGAGGGGTTACAGAAAATGTTGGATTCTCTCAAGAAGTATACTGATGATTGGCACCTAAAGGTTAATACAAATAAGTCTAAAATTGTTGTTTTCAGAAATGGGGGAAATTTGAAATCATTTGAAAAATGGACTTATGATTCTAACCAACTGGAGGTAGTTGACAATTTTAGTTATCTTGGATTGTTATTGAACTACAATGGGAAATTTAACTTGACTCAGAAGCATATAGCTGACCAAGGAAGAAAAGCTTCATTTGCAATATCCAACTCCATTAAAGACTTTTCATTCAATATTGAGACTAAATGTTCAATTTTTGATACTTATGTTAATTCTATTTTGTGCTATGGTTCAGAGATTTGGGGATTTCACAAAGCAGCAGACGTTGAAAAAGTTCATACCTCTTTCTGTAAAAATTTATTAGGCGTAAGCAGAAACACGAGTAACAATTTAGTTTACTACGAACTCGGTAGGCTCCCGTTGCAAGAACGCAGAAAATTGAGAATTTTTAAATACTGGCTAAAATTGAGAAAAAGTGATAATTGTATTCTAATGAAATGCTATGACGAAATGATTGCAAATAATGATAGCTGGGTAATGAAGATAAAACAAGAACTTAACAATTTAGGATTAGGCTTTATCTGGGAAGCTGAAAACATTAGAGAAATAAATTATTACCGTGTTATTGAAAAACGAGTATTGGATGTATATAGTCAATCACTGGCAGAAGATATACGAAATTCAAGTAAAGGAAGACTTTATCAACATCTCGTAGATAATTTTACTTTACAATATTACCTTACAAAACCATTAAGTTATATATGTAAGAAGAATATAGCACGTTTGAGACTGTCATCTCATAATTTGAACATTGAAAGGGGGAGATATAGAAATGAAAACAGAAATACTAGGTTATGTACATTGTGCAGTCTCCAGGACATTGAAGATGAGTTCCATTTTGTATTAAAATGCCCATTATATGATCAACTACGTAGAAAATATGTAAAACCTTATAACTATAGAAAGCCGAGTGTTTTTAAATTGGTACAATTATTGAGTGTCCAGAATGTTCGGGAATTGTGTAATTTAGGACATTTTTTAAGGTTTGCTGGTAGATTAAGATCCGAAACAATGGGGGTAGCTTAGCGGTCCACTCTCCTTGTATCTGTTATTTATTATGAATTACATCGAATAGAAGGGGGGAGGGGGGTGGTATGCTACATTATATTATTTCCTTGTGTATGCCTCAAATTCATTATTTCAAACATTAAAAAGAATAGTTTATAAATACGTATCATGCACTTGGGGTAGCTTAGTGGATTGTGCTCTATATATTATTATGCACTTGTATAAGTTATGTCTTTTTCATGTATCTCTTGTACGTTTTTTTTTGGTAATGAAACAATGTTTGATTATGTCATATATAGTATAACCGTCATAATATGTGTGTTGTATCTATAAGCTGTATGGCTTTGAATAAATTGAATTGAAGATTACAATCAAATCAAACATGTGCATCACTCCTTAATCCCTTTATGGGGCATCAAACAAACAGCTCATCAATATTCTGGCCCTCAGATTTGGCTGACCCCCTCAGTCTATTTGGCTATTAAATAAGGCTAAACAAACAATGTAATGCCTGCAGGTGATTTATCTGATTGAGTTTGTATTTGGGGATTTTTTTGTTCCTCATACATGTATTGTAAAACTTTATTTACATTTTTAATTAATTTTTACCCTTTTAAAATGAATAAATTGTATTATTTTTATTTTTAAAAATTAAATTATAAGGAATTGAAAAAAAAAACTTCAAGTCTCTCAATGACATAAGAATATGATTGTTCTAATTTTTTAATGCTCAGTTAGTTAAATATTGTTTAATTAAATGCTAGAAATATTAGCTGGAACTTCACACTTTTTGGCTTCACATCAAATTGGCATGCAATTTTAACCATGATATATGCTAATTTGTTCCTCTTTAAAAGATATGAAGATGGTAACCAATTAAATTGAAATTTTGAACATCATCTAGAAATATAGTCAATTTTTAGTATGCAAAATTTCATTAAATTTGAAAAATGTTTAAGGGATTTTTAGATCATAGTATACAGTTTTCTCCCTTGATTCATTGACCACCTGTATAGTCCCTATGAGAATTCTGTATGCAACCTTTGGTAATTTATTTTTGCATGTTATAATGTGAAATTAAACATGTTGAGTATGCAAGTTTTCTAAATAAAGGTTGAAAAAAATTATAAAAATATTTTTATTGATGTGTGATTCCTACATGTTGACATTAGTATGTGACAAAGTTGGCGGAAGAATACACAAGTTCATGACCCCGAGCTGAGGCCACATGGGTTGTTTTGTTTATTGGCTAAATAAGGGTGTCAAAAATATTAAATTTTTACGGCACTCAAGTATTTTATAGGAAAACGGTCATTTATTGGATATGTGAAGTCTCATTGCAAAATAACTGGTGGAATCATTTTTGTGGACCTTTGAGCTACAATGAACTATGAAGGAAAAAAACTGTGTACTATGATCTTTTCGAATAGTGTTAACGATAAAGGAGAAAACCAAGGCCGGTCACCAGTCTAAGCTTGAATCGGAAATAAAAACGGAAAATTCCGGAAACGTGCAATTGGTCTAACAAGAATGAAAATCGTTTGTGGACGCTTGCTTGACTGTACTATTTTTTCTCACAAGAATTTTAATTACACCATTTATTAATGTCAGCTTACTGCCAGCAAGCTTTTTGTAAAAGCTAATACTTGTTACATTAAAGTCAGAAGGAGCTGTTAAGATAAGGGCCATATTTAGCCCCGAATCCCGTGCCGTATTTCTTCCGCATGACGATTCACATGTTGAAAAAAATTAATCATACTTGAAATATGATGTATTTGAAGACTTTTTATATGTTTTACATTTTGGTGAAGTACTCTTAAGATTCCAAAATTAAGGTCGAAAGAAGTAGGGGTACTCGGATAGGAAAACTGATAAAATCGACGAAAAAGAAACCATGTAAATTTGTAAATATTTTACATGAAATGGAAAAATATTTACTAAAAGACATCAAATATGTTTACGTTGTACATCAGAAATAGATTTCGAACGTTATATATACTTTAATTGGCAAATAATGAAATCCGGAACTCAAAATAAGGTCTCATTTTGTATTCATGGTATACCGCGTGGTGTAATTGACTATCTTGTGATTTTCTTGTACCGAGACCTTGTTTGTATTCTGTGTATTACTCCGCGAAATACACACTGACGAAGAAATAAACATCGCTCTTGCTTATTTCGTTCCCAATTCTTGTATATTTCATTCGATCATATTTAGAATACATTTTTTGCTAGATTTTAGAGGAAAAAATAGTCAAATTTGTCATATTTTATGGTCTAAAAGGTCGATATTTTCGAAAATGCACCCTTCCCTTTTTGGTTTTTCGTCTCTTGGGTAGTGTTCCCCACGAGATACAGAACCCCACTTTTCCAGAAAATATGTATCATGGATATACACCAATAGTAAAATTAGCATTCTGTATATCCGGGGGGAACAATGTTCAATAAAACTTTTCCGTTTTCTATTGATTTCTATAAGAATAATACAAGTTTTGACCCAAATATTAGCAAACTTATATAAAGCAGATCAAAAATTACTTCAGATTCTGATGCCCGGGATACCGTATAGGTATAAATTTTACGATGAATGTTTCTTGAAATTTCCAGTTTCAAAATCCCACTTTTCAGGGCTGATTTTACGCCTTATCTTAACAGCTCCTTTCCGGCGCCATCAAGAAAGTCCAGCATACAAAATGTTGTAAAACATTATAGATTACGTAAAAACGGAAAATATATGGATTGTTGCAACTTCCTGGTGAAGGGAGTGTTTATAACTGAAGTTACATATACAATTTCATATTTTGTAAAATAACAAAGCGTAATAAAATACATGTATGAAATAAAAGGATTTTAGAAAATTCCAGGTGGAGGGGTCTTGACTCCATTACCCCCCCCCCCCCGCTCAGATTTTTCAATACCTATTGACTACATGTACAGTCAAAAATGCTTACGAATATCTTTGTTTAACCATCGGCTGGAATACCTCCCTTCCCCACCCCAACGGCTAAATCCGACCGTGAAATACATTGAATACTAATTATCACGAAAGCAGCTTGTTAGAATTATAATATGTTTCTACCATACACTTGCTTGAAAATTGATGTGAAATCGCCGAGAAATGTGAAATTCTAGGGGTTTCTTTGTCATGATTTACAGATTTTTCACCATTCTTTATATTATAAACACACTTATACGTACATGTCCCTACAATGTAGAACTATATATATGAAAATTTGAAAACTTACAGTTCAGTTAGGATTTTTCCATATACATGTAATAATCATAAATCGATATCTCGGTCTGGGTCAGTTTCCATGCCTGATACCTGATAAACGAAATCAATATGTAAGAGCTGCTGCTTATATAGATCCTTCTTCCCTGTACAGATAGCAAGCCGATGATGGGAATACAAGAACGAATCTAGAAAGGGTGGTGGGGTTAAGGGGGGGGGGGGGGTTAAGAAATCCTCCGAAGTGGAAGATTTTATCCGTTATTATGAATTATGTTCAGAATCATAACCAGATCCCCCTTAGGGACCCCCCTCTTGAAAAAAATCCAGATCCGCCAATGTTTTAGTTTGCTTTTGGCTAGTATCCAGGTACGAGCATATATCTCTTGTCTTTGAGTGTGAATCAGTTATAGAATCACAGCTCATCGTATATACTTCTCTATCCCGTAGAGTATGTCTGCATATGCATGTAAACACATGAACAATCTTTGCAGCATCCGTAATAAATGCACCAGGTGAAAAACAAACACTGTAGCGAGAAATGAACAAGTCTTGGAACATTGGTTGGAATGAATTACAAAAAAAAAAACCCACCCAAAATAATGATGATGATAAAAGTGAAGATTAAAAACAACCCCATTTATTCAATCAATGTGTTGAAAATTAAACCATGACCATTGTACATGTATTTACATACATGTACATGTAAGTGGAATTATCGGATAAATTCTTAACGCCATTTTGGCAAGTTTTGTGTGTGATTGTAAAGGGATGCATGTGCGGATCTATACTGTAGATAATTTTTTTTTGAGGACGAAGAATATTTAAAGACAATATGAGCATGTTATATTGCCTTAATCCAAGAGTTCTACATTTGTAACGAGTGCCGAGAGGGTTTCTTGAAAGAGTCAAAGTTGACAATTAAAAAAGTGAATGTCAAATGCCATAATTCATGTATCTAAGAGGAATAAGGGGGAGGGGATAAAAAAACCACGCAATGACACCTTAATGAGGTTTCAGGGAAAAAATCTTTTATTCTTTTTCAAACGAAATGTGCGCCCCCCCCCCCCCCCCCCCCCAGTATTCGTTCTCATTTTTCTGATAAAGTTTTCAAATACATACAACGGAACAGTTCCTTTTCCTCTGTACTAGACTCCTCCCTTATAAATATTATTTTTTTCTGGCTATTTCTGGCTATGACGAGATTATTCATCACTTTCACTTTCCTTCAATCATTTAAAATGCAATTGTGCTATGTACCGTATATGTTTTAGTCGTCAAATTTGACCCTTTAAAAAACCCTCCAGCCACAAGAATATCCAGATATTGACATCCGTGATACTTTTCTGCATCTACATCAATTTTTCTCAAGTTCTTTAAGTATTATGTTTTGTTTCGTTTCGTTTCGATCTGTTTCGTTTCGTTTTGTTTCGTTTCGTTTCGATTTGTTTCGCTATGTTTCGATCTGTTTCGTTTCGATTTGTTTCGTTTCGTTTCGTTTCGATTTGTTTCGTTTCGTTTCGTTTTTGTTTCGTTTCGCACTTTACAGGGACCCCGTAAAAACAGGGAAATTCAGCAATTTTGTAAAATTCCAAGGGGGGAGGGTTGTTCCTCTCAAGATCCGCGCTTGGGTGTGTTTCCAGTCTCTGCTTTTGTTTTTGAGAATATAAACCAAACATTTGCTTATTTGTGCGGAAGACCGTAGGTGACAGTTATGAATTATAATCTATCTGGCGGCCGCCAATAATTTACAATATATCAAAACAAAATCAATTCGTAACATGTTCTTTTTGTTCTAGGGTGCTAAATTCATCCTCTCTTGTAATCTTTTTGATAAAAATAACTAGATGAAATGTAACAATAGATTTATCTAGCGGCTGCCACATACTTTATCTGGCGGCCGCCACTTTTAAAATTTATCTGGCGGCCGCCTCTGAATCATCTGGCGCCAGATGATTATATCGCGGCCGTCAGATAAATTATAATTCATACGTGTCACCTACGGGCTTCCGTATATTTGCCTTATTTCACAGAGAAGATCTCCTACAAGACAATACGGCGACCACAGCGGAACACACCCGCAAATTTGTAAAGAACGATGGACATTATTATTATGATAAACATAGCAATTTCAACGAGTTGAACAAGGGATATCGATACAAATAGAACCAGACATATACTATTACCTAAAATGAAACTTACATGTACAAGACACCACATAAATTGAAGGAAAGCAATATGTAACCGGCTATGAATGGTCATCCGCTAAATAATACATTCAAGTATCAAGTTGTACGACTATCCGGTTTATGTACGTACAACCCTCCACTTATACGGATACACAGAAGGGGAGATATTCCCTTGTTCTTACCTTTTAATTCGCTCCAGCCGAAGAAATTATAAAAAAAGAAAGGTTAACATTGTCGCCTATGAAATACTATTTAGTTGTTTCTATTCTACGCGTGTTGATTGTAAGATAGGCGTACCAGTGCAACTACATGTACATGTATTCTACAACATGAAATATATTTATTAGTAGATGAAATGTAAGTATACGGCTACTGCCAATCACCACATGAGGTGACATATATATAGAGAATAAGTGTCTTAATTTGTGTTTTGTTACGGGTATACAACACACAGCAAGTGCATCTATCGTACATGTAATGCGCGTTAGCGCATTTCATGCGATAAATGCACTTGTTGTGTATTGTATACCCGTAACAAAACACAAATTATGACATTCATTCTATATATATGCACCATAGTTGTCTATTTCATTCTTGTTTTCTGAAATCGCGTTTTCTAGGTAAAAGGTTGACATTAAAATTCAGGTCACCGCGTGCTCAGTTTGCAGGTTAGAACAGCCGAATAGGGAATTACATTGGTTGTGCATATGTATGTATCTAATCTGCAATAATTATTCTGTTGTTACAGTAACATTACATATCCATCACAGTTATGGAAAGAGGGAAAGGGGAAATAACATTTTGATTATAGTAACTATGGTTTTATTAAAAGAAAAAAAATTCTCAAGACGAGCCCCTGTGAATTTCATGCGAGATCTAGAAAATTTGGTATTTTTCCAAATTTCTAGGGAATCCCTGACGTGTTCCCTAGATCTTCACAGCGCTTTGATGAATTAAAGAGAAACTTTGAATGTGAGTAAAATTTGAAGATTTATTTTATTGAAAATTAATAAAATAAGTCCACCGGACGGGAGTATTAAAAATTTAAAGTCTCCTTAAAGTTTGCATATAAAAGTACATATATATTGATCATGTTGATTATAAATATTTCAGTAAAATGATATTCCTCATTAAAAAATTCATAATTATCATGTATATGTGTACGTAATATCCTCAAGCTTCCGATGAAATATGAATAAATTTTCAATATAAATCAGTTTAATTAGAAACCATTTCACAATCTACTCTTGAGTCTATCTAGAGTCCTTGCTATACTGCTGGGCTTGTACCTCCTGTTGAAAAAAGGAAAGAAATCTCTGATGATTTTGTTTAGCAATTAAAATGAGCAAGAAAAATTGAGAACAATTATAATCTATGTATTAATATCAGTCTGCATCCTGATTCACAAAAATTCTTTCGAACTTTTTTCCCGGAATGTTCGTAACCTTTGATCCTCTAGTTCTTATCAACTTATATTCAGAAACTTCTGTTTCTAAATTTCAATTTAATATAAAGAAATGACATTAGAGACATGATTTAATCTGAGTTGAAATATTTTTAAACATTTTTTTCCAATGATAAAAGTTGCAAAAATGTTGTGAAACAGGGTTCTGGTTTCATAGTTACCAAAGAATACAATACAATACAGAGCAGTTTTCATTAAACAGAAATAAATCTTTTATATGATCATAGAGTAATAAAATGAAAAATGTTGATGACTTAATTTGATGTGTTTTCCATAGCCTTTACGATGGAAATTTATTTACATGTATTTGAAAGGATTGTGCTGTCTAGATACATCAATATCTTGGAGTGTAGGTTCAAGTGAATATAATTCTTTAATGATCATCAAGATGTGTCCCTCATTTCGATATGTTTAATTTAGTGGAGTTGAAAGTCAAACTGAAAGTAGGAAAATAAGTAAGATGCTTTGTGGGACATGACCGCTGTCAGATCTCTATTGCTTCCAATACTAGTATAAGGTTCTGAGAAACAAAGGACGCGGTTTTTTTTTTTTAAAATATGCTCATAAACAATAAATAAGCATTCTTGGATGAGGGCTCTGATTATGACAATTTCATCGATCGTGGATCTTGATTATTTATGCTAGATTCCTGGTCATTCCAACCCCTCTTTAGGTAATCATAATGCATGTGTCCCCTCCCCTTTGATGGACTACGGTTTATCCCAGAATTCCATATAAAATGTTAATAACATTACCTAACTATTATCCCGGCTTTCTGGAACATATAACTAGACGCCTTTGCTTCGTCCTTATGTATATTTTTATCCTCATAATACACGACCTCCTTGATTCCTGATTGTATGATGATTTTAGCACAGTTGTTACACGGATATAACGACACGTACATTTGGCACCCTCTGACGTCATTGGACACCTTGTTGATGATGCAATTCATTTCGGCATGACACACTATAAAACAAAATACAGAATACGGATATCAGCGTTTGAGAAGTAGAACATATATATGTATGTACCTTCCACACAACCTACAATCTGTTTTTGCTTAAAACTTCAATGGATTCACATTTATTTTCGTTCAGATTTTAGAATGACGTCATCTGCACTTTCTAAATCTTTGTATTCTTATACTGTACTAGTAACTGGTGCCCTTAGGAAAAAACCTAGGATAACGAAATAATTATTGCCATTTGTAATGGCGATCAATCTGCAACAGAACGAAGTACGCACAACATTTTTGCATATATCATGTATATACGTACAAGTTCTAAATGTAAAGTAATTTATCTATATAAAATGCCAAACATGCGTGTATGTTATCAAATGTTGTGACTGAATTCTTTTCATTAAAAACCGAACAACCTAAAAAATACAAAACAAACAAAACAGAAAAAAAAATCATTCCAAGGAATGCATGTGTCGCCTGCGAAACAAATAGCGACACTTAGGAATCACTTTTATATAGGGTGTGGCATCCAAGTGTGACAGACAGACGGACAGATATACAACGGACAAAGGCGTCCCCAAAAAGTTGAAATTTAAAAACATTTCTTCAGTTGATTTCTTTAACACTCAACTTACTAAAGTACTAAGTAATTTTTTTTAAACTTACCAAACAGCTTTTTGTTATGGAGAGGATTAGGGTCACCCTTGCCCCACGGCATCTCGTCGTCACTACACCCATTGGGCATGCCATTATAACCTATACCTAGGATCCTTTTCTCGGGGCTGACTATACAGGCGCCCACCTAGGGAAATGATGATTATGATTTTATTAAAAAAAAAAAACATCTCCAGTTGACGTTTACAATTTTATTATTATTATTTGAGAGAGAGAGAGAGAGAATGAAAGAGAGGAGAAAAGACTTAGAGAAAATATAAATTACAAACCAATGAACTACAATGTTACTGATTTTAAGAGAATTCTTGACTTGTAATACGAAGAGCATTTTCAAATAATGAACTTGATTATAAAGTTATCAACCCTCCCCCTCCTCTTTTTTTTTTTTTTTACCAAATTTGAGTTGGGAAGTGGGCGGAGTCGGTGTTCTTAGGGGGGAGGGGAGTTGATTTAGGGCGTTACCTGGGTAACGGGATCCTTACTTCTTTCTGATGATATCAACGCCACTGCCATGAAATAATCCTCCCAAGGTAGATAACTCCTCCTCTTACCACCACTTGGTATATTGAAATCTATGCATATCAAAATGATAGACGAAATTTATTGTCTAACATCTGTAAATATTGTATTATACGAATCAATCTGAATGGCAGTGGAAAATATTTTCTTGTAATAATTAAAAAAACAAACAAACAAACCAAAAAAAAAAGCAACAAAAAAAAAAAAAAAAGCAACAACAAAAAAAAAAAAAAAAAAAAAAAAACAACATAAAAAAAACCCCCAAACAAACAAAGTACAGGTTCTTTCTGGTAATTTTCTCGTAATTGAAAGAATAAAAGTCGTAATAACGAGATGCTTTCTTGTAATTACGGAAAACAATTTTTTCCCACAGTTTTGAACCCAAAGCAGCTTTCGTCGTACTATAAATTAGCATGATAAAACATCTTCTGTGTTACAACACTCTTTATTATATATTTAATATGCATGTAAACACCCAGATATTCCTGTTGGGGAAAGTGGATTGTTCAATGTTCAGTCTATTGAATCTCGAAGGTAGGTATATGTGTGTGTGTGTAAGGGGGGGGGGGGGGGCTATTTGTGATACAGAACAATATTTTGATCGACCAGTCACCTAAAAAGGGAAAGAAGAGGCCTAGAGGAGGGGTGGTTTTACTTTTGGAACCAATCTGGATCGATGCCTGGATCGAATAACATCATCACCTAACAAAACCACAAAAGGCACTCAAATATACTCTCTAGATTATTAAAATTCATATCTCATTGAATTGCTGAATAAGTCACACAGTGTTGTAATATTCCGTCTGCATAAACTTTTCATAGTGATCAATGTATATACAACAAAGGAAAGGTTAAGTTAATTTACCGCATTCATATCACTTACCAGGCATATTTCATTTCCACGTTGATTTATTTACAACACAACGTTAAAAGTTAAATGGGCGCTCATTCAAACAGATTTCCCACAAGGAACAATAATTTAAAAGTGTTTTTTTCTTTCGTATTTATCCATTTACATGCGCTCGCGTGTGTACTCACATATGTGAAATGCATTTAAAGTATGTCTTCCTGTAGGTTGTATACATCCTTCTTTTAAATCGATATTTACAAGCCATAAAGCAAATACGTATTATAATGTATATCGATCTCACATATGTTCCGTCTGTGAACATTATATAAAAAGAAAGTTTAATTATTATCATGTGCCATGATAGCATCAGACTCCAAGTTTTCACTTGCTTTGAAAGTTGCATTTAATTTATTTGAGTCTGACTTGATTAATTTTAAAGTAAATCTGAACATAATTTTCATATTCTTTCGCTTACAGTTATATTGCAAATTTTTAGGAGAGAAATTTAATATGAATGAATTTCTTAAGATGCATATTTACAACAATTTATAAGATTTATAGAAATACTTGAATTTTAACAACCTATGAAGTTAATATCCAATAATAAATACTTCCGGTTTATGTGATTTATTTTGAATATTTCATGCGTATATTTGTTTCTTCGTTCACTAGATTTATTTCTAGGGGAGACCTGGTAACTCACGCTTTGACATGTTCACATTCGATTCTTCGTCTTACATGTATAAAAAAAAAATAAATAAATAAATGTCTTTAGATGGTTGCGTTTTGAACCATCGACATCTCCTACATGGAACATGCACAGTGAGGATGTAATGTGCAGAAAAAGAGACACTGACAGATTGCTAATAAAAATGATGTCTCTAGTCGTAGTACTATTTTCCATGCCAACGTTATTACATTGCATGTGAATATCACTTCATTACAAGTCGACATAACTATTTTGCAAGTCGGAATAACTATATATCAGCATAACTATATTACATGTGTAGACACTCCCGCATGGCATGTCACCGTAACTGTTTTTCATGTCGACATTACTATGTTGCTATAGTCGACATTACCATATTGCATTTCGACATAGCTATTATAACATTTCATCATAGCTATGACAAATATGGATAATGACCATATCCCTGTATACAGCACAAAATCGATAATTCAGAAAATCAGAAACCGAAGGCATACAAAATCAGGATAAAACAGGAACCAAAGCAAACAAACAAAAACCTCCACCACATGAAAAGAAGCGAACTCCCGATATTTGTAACTTCCGGTAACTTCCGGTAACTGCCGGTAACTTGGGTAACTTCCGGTAACTGCCGGTAACTTCCATTTCATATATTGAATGTCGAGATAAGTATATTTCTTTTCGACATAAACTTTACTGTATTTCGACATACTAGTATATGAAATGTCAAGATAAATTGTAACTACTTTTATATAGCATATCAGTTTTATTGCATAAGGGCATGACCATATTACATGTCAACATAACTAAATTGCATGTCAACATGACTATATAACATGTCAGCATAATTGTATGTCATTGTAACTACACTGAATGTTGACATAAGTACATTATATATTACAGTACATAACCGTTTTTCATGTCAGCCTAAGAATATTACATGTTCACATAACTATTTTATATGTCAACATAACTATTTTATATGTCAACATAGTTTTATTGCTTTCGAAGTAACTGTATGACATGACAACATAACTATAGTGCATGTCGACATGACTATTTAAAATTTCAACATAATTATGTTGCATGTCAACATAGGTATATCACGCATTCACATAATATATAATTTACATAACAAATATGGATAATTACCATATCCCTGTATACAGCACAAAATCGATAATTCAGAAAATAAGAAACCGAAAGCATACAAAATCAGGATAAAAAAAAGGAACCAAAGCAAACAAACAAAAACGTCCACCATATGAAAAGAAGCGAACTCCCGATATGGGAGTGAGACCAGGTGCCCAGGAAGAGTAAGCATCTCCTGCTTGCATGCAACACCCGCCGCTTCAATTCGGTAGAACTGCCACATCCGGTTACTTACATTTCGGAAGAAATAGAGTACGATCTTTGGTTAGATGGTTCAAATGGTCTATGACAGAATATCCACCATTCTGGAGAGTGGGACATCATAATGTATGACGAGTTCCCCATACGTGTTTCTATGAACCTATGTTATTGTTTCCATTTGTTTGCTTTATCCCCTTTTCATTCACTCGTTTTCGTATCTAGTTTGCGTCCTGACAATATCAGTGAGTTCTGGACCTTTTGTATTACCACACTATTTGCTACTTGCGTGGCAGATGGCCGTCCTAAGTCGGCACCTGGCGCCCATTGGTCTCGTTGTTGTATCTGCTGTCTTTTGTGTTTGATATTTCTATGATGTAAGTTGGTGTTCCTTCTCCATTTTTCTCTTTCTATGCTTGTCTGCTCTGTGTTTTTAGCATTGGGTATTTTGGAGTTTTGCTATGCGTGCTGCAACCGAGAGTTGTTGAAGAAATCTCCTTTCTTTTGTATTGCTTGAAGAAATTGAGATTGCTTGATTTCATTTTTAGATTTTTGAAAGGTTTGATAAATATATTATCAATGTGATTCCAACTTTTAAACTGACATTAGCATGTCAAATTTGGTATACGTTTATGTTATTGAACTATATTTAGAATGTCATTAAAAATCCTAAACAATTGTATGAAAGATATGAACAATGACCATATCCCAATACTCAGTACAAAATCGATAATTCAGGAAATAACAAACCGAAGGCATACAAAATCAGGATAAAACAGGAACCAAAACATACAAACAAAAACATCCACCACATGAAAAGAAACGAACTTCCAATTAAGAAGTGAGACCAGGTGCCCAGGAAAAGTCAGCATCTCCTGCTTGCATGCAACACCGTCGCTTCAATTCGGCAGAAATATCACATCAGATTACTTCCATTTCTGAAGGTACAAGTATAGTCTGTGGTTGGATGGTTCAAATGATCTAAGACAGAATATCATCCACCATTTTGGACAATTGGACATCATAGTGTATGACGAGTTCCCCGTATCGACTATAGAACTTCCTAGTGACGATGTTTAACGTCACAAACGTACCCCGACTGAGAAGCTTATCTGAAAGACGCATAGCCCTCAGAAAAAAATCTGTATATTAGCTACTTGCTCTGGCATGACATATCAATTGGGATATGAACACGCCATAAAACCCCTATCACACCTACACATTCTCTCGAGAGGTTGTTACTACGTCCTTGAAGTCCTTAAATTTTTCATGAACGTAGTGAGAATGTGAAAATTTTCATCCGGAAGGGCTTCCGAAAGAATAATTGACGACTTAAATAGTGCGCAACACGTAAGTAGCGAGTCCTTGAAAATAACAATAGAAATTAAATGGTGAAACGATCACCAGCAATAAAAACGTGTGATTCTAACAGCTGAATACACACACACGATTGTAATAAACAATGAACAACAGTCAAATAACTTTGAGAAATAGCAAGGGACAAAACGACCACACAGAATGAACCAGCATACAGTCAAAGAAGATGCACCTAACATATATTTTGAATTACAATGCGTACTTTTAGATGTTTTATGGTGCCCCTTTGAATGACCGAACGTTTTACTGTATGAAATGGTGTGTCTATATGGATAAAGAAAATGTGTATATAGCATATATGTTTCCAGTGTTAAGCCTATATGTATGTTCCTTTGTCTTTTGATTACAACATCAGCTGTATCCGTAATCCGAAATTCCCCCCTCAAATATTTCTCAGAGATTTAATCAATTTTAAGTATATTTAAATTGATAACCGTATCATGCAAACGAACAAACATTCCTATATATGGCGCTTTATCAAAGAAGAAATAGACATGAATATAAAATCTTTATATTTGAAATACATTAACAAGTTTTCAAATATATCTATTAATAATCTATTCTTTTCATGTGGTGGAGGATTTTGTTTGTTTGGTTTGGTTCCTGTTTTATCCTGATTTTGTATGCCTTCGGTTTCTGATTTTCTGAATTATCGATTTTGTGCTGTATACAGGGATATGGTTATTATCCATATTTGTCATAAATACAATTATAAATATAAAACATAAGTTAGTTCAACCACCATCCTCAGGTAAGACACATCATCCCGGCCGTTAAGTAGAGGCTATGAAAATCGGAATTGATAATTTTCACTATTTATTTAAATAACCATAAAAATTATTTAAACTTTGTGTAAACAACAAAATTTTTGAATCCTCTTTGTTAAGATATGACCCTTCGCACTGTCAAAATCAACTGGAATACACCCATCCTTCCTGCGCTTTGGTCGAACTATATGCACGAAAACCCTGGTAAGTGTAATACGAGTAATATTCAAAACTAGGTATGGACGAAAATTTGTATAGCTAATTCTAAAAAAAAAACCAAAAAAAAAAAAAAAAAAAAAAAACCAAACACAGATAGATATTCATAACATTTCTCTCTGAAAAGGAATCGGCCATGAAGAATTGCGTTCATTTCTAACTGAAGAAAAAACAAAGAAAAATAGCATCAACAGTGTGCAGATGAATATAAAAATAATAAGGAAGCGCTCAAACTCTTTACCTTCTTAAAGAAAATTTCAAACTAATTTGAATGCACTTGACTCGTGTTTCGGATGGTAAATCCTCATTCGAAGTATCATTCTGACTCAACCAAATGTATTTCAGTAGCTCCCTCTGGTGTTATGTTAACCAACCTCTCCAAATTCAATATCATTATTTTAGGACAGATAAATTTGCAGCATGGAAAAGACATGCGCGTTTATGGTACAAAATGTACCCGTACTCTCGTCAGTGATCCTCAATCTTAACAATGTGATATGGCAAAAGAGTGTGAAATTCATTATGTCAAAAATGTACAGAAAGACGTAGCAGGATGGATGGGATATGATGTTACAGGACACGCATTTTAGAAAATTCAAGAAATATCGTAACAGAAATTTTCAAATGCGTTGAAGAAAAAATCAACCGAATTGTCAATATTGAAATATATGTTCTATTGTACCAATTTTATTGTACTAGACTTGTGTTTCGGGTATTTGAATCCTCGTCAGTAGTTCTTCATGCCAAACAGTTTAAATAAAGCCGAAGTGAATTTTCCTAGCGCCATCTACAATACAGAGTTGATCGAACTTGACTACATGTGCTTTGGGGGACTACTGGTCCACAAGCAGTGTTTCACTCAATTCAACAGCTTCATTTAGGAACAGATACAATTGCAGCATTATGTTTTGAATGGTGCATTTACTTTGCATAGACTGCGCGGCCCAAAACTTGGTTGGATTCAGTGGCATAGTTAAATGAAATCTAAGACCAAAATAGCATCGGAAGATGTTGCTAAAATGTTGCTTTGACCTCATTTATTTTCATTGATATTTTGGATGAAATGACAAGTTTACGAAATAGCAAAATTATGTTTATGATGTCAAATTGCAAAAGAGCCAAAAATAAAGCTCATTTGGCGACAGAGGTGGAAGGTAATTATTACACTTTTTAAAAAGATCCATTCACCGGGAACAAATTGAATTGCTCTACGCTGCAAAAGGAAATATTGAGTGTCTTAATATTAATTCGCAAGTGTTCCAACTATGTACATAAAATGAACGCTTCTAATGGAGATGTTTTCTTGGCGAAGTCCAACGCAAACAAACTTAAAGGTAGTACACGTAAACGCAGATAGAACAGGGAGCAGCTATTATATAATCATAATTACCAAGACTGTTTAACTTGATGTTTATATAAACACATGAGATATTTGCCCAAAGAAAACAATCAATAATCTTTATTTGAACGGATGACAAACAGTTGTTGTATAGAATCGACATGCTACACACTAATTTCCTATCCTTTCCTGGACTTATGTTGTCGTGGGAATGTGTTATTATTTAATTTCAACTAGTTCATCGATTTGTACTACTCTTTTTAGTAATTCTATCACTCAATTCATCATATCATTCCTTCAAATGTGTAAACATGTTAATTGTTTTATACTACTATGGCCATCAGACAGTCGCCGTCGTATGAGAGATCTTTCGTTTAAGAACGTGCGCAATGAAACGAACCTAATAGAGATGTTTCGTCTAAGAACGTACTTAACGAAGTCAAACGCAGACAAACTAAAGAGTATGTAAAGGCAGATAAAATAGGGAGCAGTTATAAAGTAGACATAACATACCAAGGTTTATGAAATGGTCGTTCATTAGGCACATGAAATGAAATTAACAGCCCAAAACCATAAACAGTCTCAATTTTAACAAATGACATAAAAATATATATACTATGAAGCAAATCATAGGCCAGTTCTATGGTGACATAGAGATATCTGACATGCAGTATTTTAGCTCTTTGCCTAGAATAAATTTGCTTACATTTCACTTCATACTAAGAAACTCAATAAGCAGAGGATACTTGAATCTCTAGGGAACAAGTAAATTGGTTGCACTACTCCTTTTTTGTATTTTGTTTCCTCAAGTTTTGTCGTGGGAGCGTGTTACTAGTATGCCTATGAATAAGTAACTTGTTTTGCACTTCTAGGGCCATCGTTTCGTAGCCAATCTTTATATCGTGTCTTCGCTATCGAAGTATCGCGTCATCGCCATTATATACTCTTAATCTTACTATCGTCATCATATCGCATTATAACTCCGCGTCATCACCAATCATGATGTTGCTTTATTGCCATGGTAAAATCCCGTCATCGCAATCTTAACGTCGTATTATAGCCCCATTATCATTTACTCATCACCATGGTATAATCGCAATCATAGCATTACCATCATTACATCGCAATCATTCAATTGTTCCACAGTCAACCGAATAATTTGTATCGCATCATCGCATCGTATCGTCGATATCTCATCGTCGCAAAAACATAATCGTACTACAGTCGCTATCGCTATTGTATTTTCGCATTATCGCTATCGCAATGTTGTTCTATCTCCATCGACATATCGCAGTCGTAATTGTAAAAGTGCATCATCGTCATTGTTTCATCGCAATCGTTACATCGTACCATCGTCAATCGAATTATTGTAATTGCATCAACGCATGGTATTATCTTGTCATCGATATATTATCTTTGCAATCACAAAATCGTACTTCTGTCTTGATCGATATTGTATCGTTGCATTATTGTCATCGTAATGTTGTTCTATGGCTATCGAAATATCCAAATCGCAATTGAGCATCATCGTCATTGTTCTCTCTCCCTCGGATCTTCGCCGTAGTATGATCATCATCGTGGTATTGCCATCCTTATATCATATCAACGCAGTTACAATATCGCCAATGTTACTTCGTACTATTGTCAGTCAAATTATCAAAATCTTACCATGGCATCATCGCCATCGTAACAGCGCAGAGGGGCTAGTAGGCTTACGCTTTAACTACTGCGATATGATGACGATATCATGATGCTACGATCACGGTATACGTGATATATGATGGTGATGATACAATTTCACGATAACAAAACACAACGATATTCCGATTACCATGACTACTATGTCTATAACGAGATAATACAGTTGCTCATAAAATGATACGATGTTCATATTACGATTGCAATGAAACGATGGCGCGAGTATGATTTTGAGATGGCGTTCACTCGACGTTGCGATGGCGATAGTAGGTTGGCGATTGGTATACTGTCCGAACAGAATACTATAAGAAATGTTGTACAATTTCATACTTTCAAATTTTTTAAGTAATTTTGTCACAAACAACAAGAAATGAAACCATTGGCTGGCTAACTTTATCCCACGACAAAATAACCCGAGGAAACGAAAGAGTAGTGCAAAGCAAGTTTTCGTTCCAACGACAAAATAATACTTGGCTACGAGATGATGACTCGAGGGAATGAGTTAAAAAGTGAACTACACGTCGCCTCTATGCCAATTTAATGATATTATTTGAGAATCTAATGTCAAGTGCGACAATAAGTATTTGGAGTATTTTTTAACTTGTACAGAGAATTCATCTTAACTGAACAATAATCATCGCAATGGTATTGACCTATGATTTCATTTGGTATTGTGTCGCCTTTAGATCAAGACTATTAGGGTCTGGGAGGTAAAGTTTATTCAATATATTCAAATAAATGCTAAACTATCAATCTTGGTATATGGTGTTCATATAATAACTGCTCCCTGTTTTATCTGCCTTTACGTACTCTTAAGTTCGTTTGCGTTCGGCTTCGTTAAGTACGTTCTTAAACGAAACATCTCCAATTGAACGTGTCGATACCTAATAAATGAGGTAAAGAAGACATAAGATGGGGGAGCAGAAATTATTTTTTTCATCGACATCAGGTAGTATAAGATAAAGGAAAACTGGTTTTATACACTACATTATACATTTCTATCCCCTCTCGCAACTTTGTTGTTACTACTCCAACGTGTGTAAGTGAGGATGTGTTTGTGTTATCGTGTGGGTCCACAAAAGCTTGTGATATCTCTAACGGTCACAGTTCATTAATAAACTTCGTCAAACATTGCATGTAGATTGTCCATGGTAAGAAGACAACACCTATTGATTTTCAAGACCAGGGATCAAACGTCAGGGTCACAATGGGTGATAATATAAAGACCTTGTGAAAACTCTAGTAGTCACCTTTCATTACCTATTTTCATCAAACTTTGGATGCCTTTTGCCGTGTTGAGCTCGTAAAAAAGTTCCCCGCGAGGGGTTTGACAGTAAGCGTTTTGAATATTTTCCCCTGACATTGTCGCTATATCACTTTCTATATAGACAGAATCTCAGGCAGTGTATTAAATATATTGTTTTAATTTTCATGCGGGTGGGACTAGCCAATAGGGGATACTTACTCCTCCCCACCTCTAGCTTGAAAGGGGTCCGTCGATGCTCAATATGGTGCTCTATTATGAGTGCTGGTGAGATTATCGTCAGGATATTCTTCAACACTTTTGATCATGGTGAGAAAAAGAACCTATAAAAGATTTCAAGGTCAGAGATCAAAGATCAAAGTCACAATGGGCAATGATAAGAAAATCATTTGGACAATCTAGAGGTCACATTTTACGTCAAATCTACATCTTGATTTTTAAGGTCAGAGGTCAAAGATCAAGGTCAAAATTTTGTAATTATACAAAAACCTTGTGGACACAGTATAATTCCAATATTCATAAAACATTGCATGCAAGTTGTACATGGTCAGAGGGCAACAGGTACTGGTTTCTAATTTCAGAGGTCAAGGTCAACGTCACGATGATAATAAACCCTTATGGACGATGTAGAGACCACATCTAACTTTTAATCTTCCTAAAACTTTGCAGGTAAGTTTCAATTGTGAGATAACGTCACTTATCGATTTTCATCTTCAAAGGTCAATGTCAAAATGGACAATACCAGAAAAATACTCATATTAAGCTTATTGGATTTAATACATGTAAATGTAAGAAATTGTGTAGCAATACGAGACAAAGGATGGGATCTCCAACAACACCAGACTGCAGCACCCACAGCAAAACCCGAAACACCCAATGCAAAAACACAAAGCAGACAAGCACAGAAAGAGACGCATAAGGGACAAGGAACGTCAACGCACAACACAGAAACATCAAACACAAAGGACTACACATAAACCAACGAGACCAATGGGCAACCAGTGCCGACTTAAGACGACCATCTGCCACGGAAATAGCAGAAGGTGTGGTTATCCTGGATTACGTGTGCAAACCCTCCCACTTTTCCGATTACCCCGAAGTCTCGAAGAACGTACAATTGTGGTGAAAAAGAATCTCCTCACTGTCAGATGACCACACACAAACAAGACCGCAAAACACAGGGGCCCAAGCAACACAGATGAATATTTACATATTCATCTGTGTTGCTTGAATATCAAAAGAGGGCGTACGTAATACAGTCGGTGCTCTGCCGGCTATAGCGAGCTCATGTATGTTATCACCCGAGAAATCCGACTGACATCCAGAGAGGACAGGTGGTCGGGGCCCTGTCTTCTCTAGAGAGGTTTGGACAGGGCCCGTCATGAAGTCCCGTCGTCACAGTCAGTCGGTGTGAAATTTTTAAGAATGCGTTCAACTTGGTACAAGACTGTAAATTGGTCAAGTACCATGCCTAGTGTCCGTCTGGTGACATTAGGATCATCTCCACGGTATAAAAGGCGTTTGATGATTCTGACGCATTTTCGATAGTGATGCTACGCTTTGTGAGCCTTTTGTTTTCGTTCATCAATTTATTCGTGTAAAAGTGGGTCAATATCACACTTGTTGCTATATGGAAAGTACGGCATTGAAAATTACTACTATAAATGCAAAGATGAGTTATTGAAAAGAATCATTTTCATTCTTTGTTAATGCATGCGACATCAAAATATTCAGCTTCGATTACGCATGTCTACAATACTTTGCAGTGGAGGACATTTTAAAGGTAATCGGTTGTTTTTATGCAAGAGAGTACATGCACAGCAGATAGTTGCTTCCAAGATCGAAATTCAGTTTGAAAATGAAGTTTCAAGACATACACTAGAATACAATTCACAAATATGTTATGTTGACAATACTATGAATTCTGACAGCTCTAAAACAGTTCTTTTGTTTGTTTTTAAAGGAAAGTAATGCTTAAATCGATTGAACGGCTTTGAATATATAATAATCTAAACGGCATTTCAAATGCATGTAGCAAGAGGATGCCTGGGGCACCTGGTCCTGCCTACCTTCGGGGATTATAACTATCAACCATATGCTGTCATGTGGGATGAGAAAAGCCCACCCGAGGGGTCTGGTTTCTGGTCAGGGAACGAGGCTTGCCGAGTTCCCTGACCAGAAACCAGACCCCGAGGGTGGGCTTTTCTCATCCCACATGACAAACATATAGTTGATCGTTTTTCTCCCATTTCTAGGGGCCTTTCTTGAAATTCCGTGAAATCATGAAATCGTCAACTTTATCGAATTCGAAAAATAAAGGAATATTCGTTTTCAGCGCCCTCGAAATTGGTTTATTCTAAAAGAATAAACCGTAGTCCTTAGCCTTAATCGGTTTAATAAGAATTAGAATGTAAAAAAAGAGTTTTAAAACGACGTTTTTGTTGAGAGATCGCCGCTTTAGGTGCAAAAATCATGACGTCACAATGCATAACAGCGACGTCACAATATGGATACAGCCTATACGGCCGAGGTCAAATGTCACGCGAGGTACATGTGGGATACAGTGACCCTACATGACGCGTCGCTATGGGCAAACTCTATCCCACATGGGGGCAAATGGGAGAAAAAGGCTTTCTTTAATAGAGATCTACATGTATATACCATGTCCCCCTGGATCCTTGACTCATGATCTACGTCTTGAAACTTCTTCTATCGTATTCTTGTTAAGAGGTCAAGATTGATATATACTTAATCCACTGACGAGGGTTAAGTAACCGAAACGTGAATGTCAGGTCCATGCTTGAAATTGTTTTGTTCTTAAATGATGCTATCGAATTTGATGACGTTTAACATTTGAACCACTTGGTGAGTGTCACTGCTGGTGGAGGAGTCCCCAAATGCACATATGTAGCCAAGTTCGATCATCATAGGTTGATCGTCTGTCTCTTCAACACATTCCAAAATATCTGTTATCAAAAAAATTGAAATTTCTAAAACGTGGGTCCCCATCCATCCTAATAAATTTTTCGGTACATTTTAAGACATAATATTTAAAAACACTCTTTGGCCATTTTACATTGTTTAAATTGAGGATCACTGACGAGGATTAAGTAGCCGAAACCTGCATGTCTGGATCATGTTTGAAATTGATCTGTGACATTTCTAGTATGTATGAGAAACAAAACAAGATCACCCTTTATGTCAAATATGGATAATGACCATATCAAAATCGATAATTTAGAAAATCAGAAACCGAAGGCACACAAAATCAGGATAAAACATGAACCAAAGCATACAAACAAAAACCTCCATCACATATAAAGAAGCGAACTCCCGATATGGGAGTGAGACCAGGTGCCCAGGAAGAGTAAGCATCTCCTGCTTGCATGCAACACCCGCCGCTCCAATTCGGTAGAACTGTCACATCCGGTTACTTCCATTTCGGAAGACATAGAGTACAATCTTTGGTTGGATAGTTCAAATGGTCTATGACAGAATATCATCCACCATTCTGGGGAGTGGGACATCATAGTGTATGACGAGTTCCCAATTTCGACCGTAGATACCTCACTTCACTCCAATGGGTACTCCCTATTCTAAGTTTAGATACGTACAGTTACTCTCGTTTAAGTGAAAAGTTAGGGTTTGCGTTCTTAAACGAAATATCTCTAGTATTATGACGACCGTTCAATCGCGTCTTTGTTATGTTATGATCGAGTCATTGCCATAATAAAGTTGCAATCCTAAACTCGCACTATCGCAATCACAATCATATTAACTTCGCGTCATCACCTTCATATTGTTGCATTATCACGTCATGGCAATCGTAATATCGGTTCATGACCATTTTCTTTTTTTAGTTTAAATATATTTTATTTCATTGAAAAGCAAATGGATTGGAAACAAGTTATCAAACCTACAGTTCCTCTCCAACTTGACTATGTTATCACCAAATCAAAGTCATCATTTCATTTTATCGTCGTTATCATAGTAAAGTCGCAAGGACACAACTTTCACACTATTCGGCCATATTACACTGTTTAGATTGAGGATCACCGACGAGGGTTCAATACCCAAAACGTGCATGTCTGGTCCATGCTTAAAATTTATCTGTTCTTAAACGATGCTATTGAATTTGAAGACGTTTAACATTTGTAACATATAACAAGACATAAAGCAAGATATTTTATTGGCTGGATAAATCGTGACCACGGAGGAACGAGTTAAAAAGCATTGTACATAACAATTCAATCGATCTTAAGACATGATAACTGGAAAAAAAAGTAAGTGCACAGCATGTAACTCCTTGGGGACTAGGGAAATAAACTCTTGGTCACGAGAGAAAAATTCGACGGAAAGAATAAAAAAACTATTGCATTTAACCTCTCTGCTACGTACAGTGTAATAATAATACTACATGTACTACGCTTCGGATCTAATGCAATCTGCATCAACAATAATTTAGAGTATTTCTTTACACAAAGGATTAATTATAATTGGCCTATGATTTTCTCGGTCATATACATTTTTTCTATTGATGATCGTAAAGTCCGTTTGATATGTACGGGTGGTACAAACGGGTGTACAGAGTGTTTGCCATTCTCGCCTTTGCCACGTAGGAATGAAGTGCTTGTTATCTACTGAAATTAATTTACACTAGATTTACACTTGTCTTTTTTACTTTCAGATTTGAAGAAAATTGTCCGCACAACTTCGCGTTGTCTTTGTACATATTTATTTCTATGAACATAAATCTTCCTGCTGCGTGCGTGGCAAGAGGCGAATCCCATTTGGTGTTGTATTTAGTTGATAAATATTTTATTGTCGTTTGAGCAGAGCGAATTAGACAATGACGGGTATTATCAATTTATTAGCATAATATACTCATTTTAACCTGAATGTTCATAAAAATGTAATCACAATTACATAAAAAACAATGATTTCGACCCCTCTCATGCAAATGGATTGAGAAAATAATATTCAAAAACGGAATCGATAGCGATTTATCGAGATTGGCCGAATACCTCTTTCACAAAACAAATAAGGCACATAGTGACATTTTTTAATACACGCTGAATTGCAAAAAGTTACATCATACATTCATTTCATTTAAAAAGTATAAAAATTGTTTGAATTTCTTGATTAATGAGTGATAAAAAGGGGACATTAAGGTCCGGGATGCTTTTACAATAACTTTTAGATATTTGTATGTAGTAGAATCAATTCAATTCAATTTATTCCGTAAGTCAGAAACTCGTAGGCATACAAAGTTACAAACATGGCAGAAACGAAATTAAAACACATCTATTTAAGTACAGGAATGACACAAGTATATGAATTACATAGATATAGATATGATAAATATTGAAGTATATGATTAATATATCTGATATAGACACATCTTATATCAAAATGATTTCCAAAAAGTACTAGTGCATGTATATTCGTATGAATTACAATATATGATACATCAAAATAAGTAGATAATGTTTCATATAAAAACGTAACCAACAAAGTATAAAAGAAAGGAGAGGATCTCCAACAACACCTAGTTGCAGCACCCACAGCAAAACCCCCATTGTAAAAACACAAAGCAGACACGCACAGAAAGAGATGTAATGGTACAAGACATGTCAAATCACAAAGAAACATTAAACACAAATGACTACACATAAACCAACGAGACCAATGGGCAACCGGTGCCGACTAAGGACGACCATCTGCAACGAAAAAAGCAGACGGTGTGGTTATCCTGTATAATAACACTGAATAACATGTATTACAAATATGTTTACATTGTTTACTTTTACATAATTGTCCGCCATTAAATTTTCTGCGAATTCTTGCAAAATCAATGTTTCATAAAGGACTCTGAAACTTGTACGATACAATAATTATTTCTCATTTATATTCATTCCTATTTAAAAAAAATATATTTATATTGATTTAAGACCATCAAACATTATGACAATAATTGTGATGCTTACATGTGCATTACAAAAGGAGAACAACATACTATTTTCATAATTCCATAGAACATAGTTCATGCTCTAAAAATCTTAGATTAATTATTTTTTCTGGCAAAATTTAGATATGACTTTCTCTATACGTTTCAAAGTATTATTACAGCAATCAAATAAAGGAAGATAATATGCAAATAAATATAGTATTGTACATAACATTATGGACATTGGTGAAATGGATATTCATATTGTGACATTTTCTTGATAAAATTGGTTGGTAGTTGCCAATTTTCGTAATCGTTTTATTATTATTTTTTATTTGAATTTTATGACCTATCATGTGTCTGGTTGGTTTGCCACTTAAATGCGATTTCTGTTAGCGTTGTGTTGTTTTTTGTGTCAGTTCTCGTCTAATGAAATAACAAATAACACGTTTAAGGTTTGATAATACATGACGCTTTCATTCTATTCATTATACGTATAAATAATGTTCCTCGATATTCTTAAATTTCGGTAGAATTCATAAACAAATCTACTTGTACATCATTGAATCTCTAAAATATCGTTCGATTTACATTCCTCGCCATCTATTTCATCTGTGTCATCCTCTACCCGCACTGAGAACAAACTCCCAGACGTAGATGAAAGATCGTCCATCAAATCATCATGATCAGGTGGACCTTTTAAAGGAATTGTTTCATCATGCTTTGAGATTAAAGATTGAATGGTGAATTGAAATTCAGGATCATTTGTGTCAATCTTTTCGGAAGTGTTTGATTTTGACATGTTTTGGGAAATAATCCATGGAATCAAAGCTGTTCCCAAAGTTGCCATAGCTTGTGCAACATCTGATCCTATGTACTGATCTCCAAAATTAACGATGATTAAAAATATAAAAACGAGAAAAAATGTTATGATCAGTAATTCACTTAATGTATATAAAATGTTATACATGGGATAACCGGGGAATCCTCTTATTTCTCGTTTTAGTGCTATAGATTTTAGAAAAAAAGAACGAGACAAGATAATCTTTTTGTGTTTTTCAACAATAATTGGCACTCCTCCTTGAATGCGCAATTTAAAATCATACTCGTACTTCTTTTCATATTCGCAATTTGAAAGAAATAGTCCAAGATCTTTGGCATTTCCTGCAATGAAGTAGCATTTGTTGCATTCGAGTTTGGAAATGGAGGTGATATGATCGCGGATGAATTTATTAAGCGCAATGTAGAAAATATGATATTTTTCAGACAATTTTTGAAAACTTTCTAAAATATAGAATATAATGGCAACGATGAAAATAACATATTTCAAGTACTCAGTGTAATTAATCATTGCAATTACAAAGCAAAAGCTCAGATTTGATATTGTCATGGATACAATGTCCCCAAACACATAGAGAATTGGAAAAGAAAGAGTGTAGAATATAAAAATTGTAAGAAATCCGCGATAACAATGTTCGTCATATCTGAATCTACAAACAAAAAATCGTTTGAGACGGGTTCTCATGAGAACTGAGCTGACGAGAAAAGGAAGTGTAAGTGGTAAAAATAAGCATCCAATAATGCCACACTTTTCCAACGGCAATATAAATAGCTTAAACAGGAATTTCTGGATCTTACCTTTTACGTCCGCGTCCCTCTTCTTTTGAAAAATATCGACCATGCAGTTATAAAGACATTTTTTTGTTAATGTGTCAATAAATATAATTGCAAGAACGACCAAGCTCAATATGCATAAGACGTAACTAATTGTACTATTAGGACTGTGATCTCTGGCTAGTTCATACCCTTTATTTGATGCAAATGTTTTCCGAATAGTGTACTCATCATCTTCATAAGAAACAGCCATTAAGAATCTTAAGATGAAAAGGGATAATATAAACGAAACGAGGAGAAGTTGCATTAATTTTGTGCATAAAGAAGACCATTTGACTTGTTTAAAGCATGGAAGAGCGGGCGAATCGCAACATTTCTTTAACTCAGATATGTCTTTACGTACATGACACAAGACAATATTTTTATATAGCCATGGCCAGACTTGAAAAGAGTGACTGTCATCTGCGATGAAATCTTGATCAAGATCAGAAATACTCATGTCTAAATTTCCTGAATCTGTACAGAGCCTTACCACAAAAAGATTCTCACTTTCATCGGACGTTTTTGGTGTTACCAGGAAAATGAACAATACAAAAACAGAATATTGTAAGCAAAATTGAATAAAATAAAAAAAGTTGGTAAAAGCATCATTCTCAACATCTTCATGGATAATTCTGTTTTCTCTGTTTCTTTTGTAGCATTTATAGTAAAATTCAACAAGCTCTTTTGTAAGATAACTACCTTCCGCTTTCCGATAATGAACAACGCATATATGATCACTCTGGAATAAGGTTGAGGAAGCGTTCACTTGAAGAATAAGATTAAGCACAAGGTTTGTATACTCATTTGCAGATTTGTTATTCAGACAGTCGCTAGGTTGACTTTTTATGGAAATTTCCTCATCAATAATCCCGAGGTGGAGGTATCTGTATATGAAAAGGGGAAGACGTTCTTTCAGAAGCAAAATATTTGTACCAAAATGTTGAGTTGCCCAGATCCACGAAAGCGGGCTTACCATCTGCTGATTCAAATTACCTGAAATTATAATGGATTTAAATTTACAGGTTAGCAAAAAACTGTTAGGTCAAGGTTTCCGCTTTCATAAACTAGTTTAGACTTTCTGGACATTTTACAAAAATTACTGTCAACTTTTTTTAAAATTCGGATCTATACACGCAACAGAGTACATTACCTTGGGTATTACACAACCTGTCTTTTATGGTGATATGATAAACAAAATAAGAAGGATCAAAGGTAGGCAGCATAACCATCGAAAATGCGTCAGAATCATCAAACGCCTTTTATGCCGTGGATATGATCCTAATGTTACCAGGCGGATACTAGGCTTGGTACTTGACCAATCTACAGTCTTGTACAAGGCATCCTTGAGCCTTGCACTCTGACTGACTGTGACGACGGGGCTCCACGATGGGCCCTGTCAAAACCTCTTTAGAGAAGACAGGGCCCCGACCACCTGTCCTCTCTGAATGTCAATCGGACTCCTCGGGTGATTACATACATGAGCTCGCTACAGCCGGCAGAGCACGGACTGTATTACGTACGCCCTCTTTTTATATCCATTTACATATTCATCTGTGTTTCTGGGGCCTCTACGTTTCGCGGTCTTGTTTGTGTGATGTCATCATACAGTGAGGAGGTTGTTTTACACCACAATTGTACGTTCTTTGAGTCCTCTGGGTAATTGGTGAAGTGAGAGGGTTGTGCGCACGTAATCCAGGATAACCACACCATTTGCTACTTGCGTGACAAATGGCCGTCCAAAGTCGGCACCGGTTGCCCATTGGTTTCGTCGGTTTCTGTGTATTCTTTTGTGTTTGATGTTTACATGTCGTGTGTCTCTTTTCCGTCTCGTGCTGTTCTCGTCTTTTGTGTTTTTGCATCGGGTGTTTTGGTGTTTTGATGTTGATGCTGCAACGGGGTCTTGTTGGAGATCTCCTCCCTTCTTTTAAGATTTAAACACCCAGTGCTTTTAATTTTGTTATAATCTTAAATTTTAGATGTCAAACAAGTAAGTGTGAAAATCTCTAAAATACAAGGGTGGTGGACATTGATGAGAAGACCGGTTACATACTTCAGAATATTGAAAATATCAAATTTAGACAAACATCTTTAAACGTTAAAAGGTTTCGTGCCGAAAATAAATTTCTTTAGATAAAAGGAGGCGATTTTATAGGATGGTACGGCGCAACCGTGACGTTACCACAACGCAAAAGGCGTAGATCATGGTTCTATATCTGTCCCTACCCGCGAAACCATTCCATGGTCAAAAACTCATTTATTTTCAAAGCTTTAATTATAACTTTTACATGTATATGAATAGGTTTGTCAGGATCACAGATCGAAGGAATCCCATTCGCAGTCGGTTTTCTGGATGAAGCTTTAGCATTATTTATCATTTGCACTTTCGTTTCGTCACCACCTCTTGATTAACAGTGCACATACTTATGTCCCATAGTTGTTTTAGCCATCCGAAAATCAATCTGCATAATTTGTAATTAAGAGTTCGTTATACAGAAAGAATTCAACACTTGTCAAACATCTTTATTGTCTTTATACATGTTTAATAGGTATCTTTCTTAAGTCTTTACATCTGTAAATGTATCATTGCGTTGCTCCGTCCATACGTTTGACGTCACATTTCCTATGAAAAATCGGACACGATGCCTTTACATGTTCTGTGGTTATCTGTACTTATGAATATATCGAGGTAAAAACTGCACAGAGTAAAGCCGGGTATCGAAGGTACATTGTACCATAATCGAGTTATAAATGTGTCTAAATAATAGTACAAAGAGTAAATAAGTTATTTGATACCAGATACAGTAACATATTTTCGCCCTCGTATAACATAAAGGCTCTAATTTTCTATCATATATGCATTTAACTTTAACATTATCATTTTAGCTCACCCGAGCGAATTTCAAGTGCACTATTGTCAAAGCGTACCGTTCGTTGTCGACGTCGTAGGTATCTGTCGAAGACTTTTAACCATTTGGACTTCTTCTTCTGAACCATTGCACAGAATTTCAAGAAACATTACGGGTAACAAGTAGTGTCTTCCTCTACAAAATTCGTGTTTTTCGTGCCGATTGGTCAACAGATATGGCCGCCAAGGGATTTGATTGGCTGACGCAAATTCGAGTTCGTCTCTGCAGCCGTTACACATACTTTCACGAAGCCTTGAAGGAAGTGCTCAAAGTCCGCCTATAAGTTTGTTTGTGTTTTTATCGCAGTCGTTAAAAGTATGATAGACTGATGCATTTTCGACTTCTCCTCTGTAACCGCTGAACAGAAATTCAAGAAAGGAAGCAAGTTCTCAAGGTCAACTACCATGTTTGTGTTTTTTGTTCCGATCAATCAACAAATATTGCTTCTTAGGGCTCTGATTGGCTGACAATTTTCGACAGCTCCGTCAGTGTTACACATAATTTCACGAAAGTTTACAGGAAGTAAATACTCAATGTTTAACGTCTTCAAATTCAATTGCATCATTTAAGGACTGATAAATTTGCAGCATGTACCAGACATGCACCTTTCGGGTACTTAACTCTCGTCGGTATTCCTCAATCTAAACAATGTAATATGGCCAAACGGTATGAACATTATTATGTCCAAAAATGCACTGATATTGTCACTATTGAAATATATGTTCCAAAGTACCAATTTTGTTGTACTAGAAAGGTCAGTAGTACTTCATGTCAAACAGTGTAGATAAAGCCAAACTGAATTTTCCTGGCGCCATCTACAATACATAGCTTTAATTTCCTCTTGCCCAAATAAGTGGCTCCAAATTTTATGTAGGGTTTATTCAGAAAAGTTTTAGTGAAAAATATGGCTAAATGGCTAAAAATCTTTGGGGGATAGGTGCAAGGAGCTTAATTCTAAACATGACCGAAAGAATTATGCCGAAACCCAGCTAAGGACAGAGGACAATGCAGGATGGATGTGATGTGATGCTACATTACCCACTCTCAGAAATTTCAACAAATTTTGATATATGTTGTAACAGAAATTTTCGAATGCGTTGAAGAAACGATCGACCGAAGTTCATCGAACTTGGCAACATGTGACATCGGGGACTACTGGTCCACTCATGGTCAATTACTCAACACCATGTTTGTGTTTTTCGTGCCAATCAGTCAAGAAATATGGCTGCGGAGGGCTTTGATTTGCTTATGCATTTTCAACTTCTTCTGTGCGCTGTTTCCATTGTTGGGACGGGTGTTGCATGCAATCAGGAGACGCTGACTCTCCCCGGGTACCTGGTCTCATTTTGGATTGTTGTTCATACATTGATCAACTGATAGCTACTTCTTTGATATTTATCACTGCAAAAGCTGCACAAATTTTATGAAACCTTTCAGGAAGGAAGTACTACAAAGTTTGGAATTTTGAACTGATCGGTTAACAAATATTGCTACCGAGGACTCTGATTTGGCTGTGGCATTTTCGACATTTCCTTAACTGATGAACCGAATTTCTAAAAAAAAATATAGGAAGCAAGTACTCAAAGGACTTCGCCAAATTGTCTACTATAATTTTAGATGATCAATGGACCCCCATTGGCCTCTTGTGACCAGGGTCCCCGAGGGCACGTGAAGCAAAGTTCGATCAACTTCAACTGATCGTTTCTTTATTGCATTTGAAAATGTCTGTTTTCTAATTCACTCAAATTACTTGAAATTTTTATAACGTATGTCCTGTAGTATCATATCCTACCCATCCTGCTACGTCTTTCGGTACATTTAGACATAATGATTTTCACTCTTTGACAATATTACATTGCTTGGGAATTCTCACGATTCGGCCTTGCCTTCTAGACTTTGAGACTGAATAACTGTTACATACTTCTTTGATGCTTATTATCATTAGATCGAGGATCACGGACGAGGGTAATGTACCCGAAATGTGCCTGTCTGATCCATGCTGCAAATTTATCTGTTCATAAAGCATGCTATTGGATTTGAAGAGTTTAACGTTTGTACCCCTTGACGAGTGTCACTGCTGATGGGCCAGGAGTCCTCGAGGGTAAATTGGCCATGTTCGATCAACTTTAATTGATCGTTTCTTCAATGCATTTGAAAATTTCTGTTATCGAAATTTCTTGAAATTTCTAAAACATGGATCATGTAGCATCATATCCAACCCATCCTGCTACATTTTTTGGGTAATATTTTGGACATAATAACTTTCACACTCTTTGGTTGTACAAAATTGTTTAGACAGATGATCACTGGCGCGGGTTAAGTACCCGAAACGTGCATGTCTGGTTCATGCTGCAAATTTATCTGTTCATAAATGATGCTGTTGGATTTGAAGAATGACAAATATGGATAATGACCATATCCCTAGATACAGCACAAAATCGATAATTCAGAAAATCAGAAACCGAAGGCATACAAAATCAGGATAAAACAGGAACCAAAGCAAACAAACAAAAATCTCCACCACATGGAAAGAAGTGAACTCCTAATATGGGAATAAGACCAGGTGCCCTGCTTGCATGCAACACCCGTATAATCTTTGCTTGGGATGTACAAATGGTATATGGAAGAATATCATCCACCAATCTGGAGAGTGGGACACTATAGTGTATTACGATTCCCCCATTTCGACCGTAGAACTTCCTCAGTGACGATGTTAGTCTGTCACAAACGTATCCTTGACCGAGAAGCTTATCTGAAAGACGCCTAGCTCTCGGAATAAAATCTGTTTATTTGGTACTTGCTCTGGCATAGCGTATCAACTGTGATATGAACACGTCATAAACAGGCGATGAAGGGATGTTGCTACTCAGAAAAACGAAAGTTTGTGATGCTATAATTGAGGTCGTCACGTTTGTCATAGAATGAGGTGTCCATGTGACCATCAGTGTCGTAGGACAACATCATGTCAAAATAGGATGCTGAATTATTTTTCTCTGTATACGTAGTTTCATTAATTTCAAGCTCTGAAAGATAGATTCTGCTGAGGTAATCCGCGAATTTTGAATTATTGATGGACAACACATCGGCTATTTAGCTTTTTCCTTCAGAGACCAAAGATTAAATGAATTCAGCTTCGTACGAGTAAAGAAAAATATCTGCAAGGAGTGGGGCTTAATTGGTCCCCATTGGAATTCCAACAATTTGTTGGAAGTTTAACACTTCAAGACGTCTTTTGTGGCGAAATCAAAATAGCGGTTTATGCGCTGAAGTTAATGTTAATTCAATCCTTACTGTCCCTCGAGGCTCTCTTGGCAACGGTGTTTAAGGGCCTCAGTACCACGTGTAAAGAACTCCTTATCTTGACTGGTCAGAAAGTCATCCAATGGAAGTATGAAGTTCATGAAACTCAAAGATGATGGTGACAGAAACAGGTGCTTTCGGTTTTGGGAATATATGAAAGTCTGATAGGGCAAGATCAGGTGAATAAGGTGGATGCTCAATCAAATTAAAGCCACAATCATGTATATTTACATCCCTACTGCTTTTCCCTCATATGAATGTACCAAACTGCACTGCAATTTTCGATAAACGCAAGAGCCTATCACGTGACATATGAAAATGCGCGGATTAGTTACTCATAAAAGCCCATTCCATTTATTGCTATAACACATATTCGAAATTACATTAATCGACTTCGTCTACTGCCATTGATTAAATGTGTCAAAACCTAGGTCACCTAGGTCCAAGAAGTGTTACGCAGTAAGTAGATCACACGTCACAATAGACGAACTTCTAAGACGACCTGCACTGTCGTCTGCGGAAAGATGGCATGTTTCGAGGAGGGAATTCAGACATTAGTGGATCAAATATCTCGGATGAGGATTTGATTTATTTGTGTCATTTATCAACTGAGAATGTATTTGTGCTTCCTATGGAATTATACGTATCAGATATATTTTGAGTATCAGCGAATCCTGTGCCATGTTGAGGTAGGTGTTGGAAATATCGATAATTTATGTGTGTTTGTATCTTTTCCCACGGTTGTACTCAAATTTTTCATTATTCTAATTTCTTCCAGAAGAAAAAGGGTGTTATTCCAATAGTTTGAATAATGGTACCGATTGATTTCATAGGTTTAAACAGTTTTACAGTGTGTTAAATTGACTTTTCAAATTTTTTCCTTCCAATTTGTGACATTTCTCCAGTATAATCATCCGCTTGGTCTTTAGATTATGTTGGAAAAATCGCGAATTTTTACGATTCATTTTTCGTTCATTTCAAAATACAACCAAATGCAAGATTCGATTTCTCATTTTTCTACAATGTTTCCGTACAGAAGGTTCTACTTCGAAGCTGGAGAAAAAACATCGAACGTCCGTTTGCTGTTACCCATTCCCTACTGTTAATACACACCGATAAAGCGCAAAAGCTGAAAAAAAAACAATCCTTAAGGTAGAGGATCCCTCAGGTAAGATCGATAGCCCCTACGGCCCAAATTTCTAAAACATCAGAGTGTCCGTATTCGATTTTTGTTATTCTTTATTCCGTATCCTTCTTCAGTCCGAAGAAGGTAAGAAAAGTGTTTGCTAGAGGTTTCGTTCTTTTTCTTGTTAAGACCCCAGAAATTTCGGCCCAAAGGTTTTGACCTTTTTCTTGGTCAGCCTCCACTTTCAAAAAATTTCCGGGGGGCCTCCGGGACCCCCACCTACAGGAGGCGGCAACCCTCCCCCACTCGGCACGAAAAGGGTCGATACCCCCCTCCCCCGCTTCGCACTCTGGATCCGCCCCTGAGACCGAAGCATTATAAAAATTGCAAGTTCTAGATTTAGATGTTACCAACAAGCAATACTTATATTATTTGATCTGAGGTGCGAAACACCGAGGCCGAGTAAGATAAGAAGGGAGAGGGGGGAGGGGTTATAAAATGGAACTTTCTTCGGCTGATTTTACTTGAAGTACTAGTATTTGAAGAAAAAAAAACACGTATGAAAATCGAGCAATCTAATACTGAATAGTCATTCTTTCACATAGGACAACTCACATGCAAAATTTGATTACCACAAAGTAAAGAGGTATTTTTCTTATATATCTTGAACGTATTGTAGTTGTGGGTTTTTTTTTTTATTTGGGTTTTTTGTTTTTGTTTTTTTTTCTTTCTATATTTTGTTGTTGTTGTTTTTATTTTATTTTTTTATGTAATATAAAATAAAAGTTGGCGAGCGCTAGAAAGCCTGTGATTTTTTTTTCATACTTACATTGAAATGAAGGATAATTGCAATTTGTATTCAGAAATATTGATCGAAATGAGGGAGGTGGAAAATTTACTATGCTGGTCCAAAACATTTTACCGTGGAGGGACAAGGGATACCCCTTTCTCATACGCCTTTACAAGGGATACCCCCTTTCTCATACGCCTTTACACTTGTCTCTATGATATCAAAGACAGCAAGAGTGCATATCTATGTCTTTATAAGTATTCTTAGTATTAGTAAATTTACAGTTTTGGTATCGGCGAGTTTTGTAGCTTTTTTGTGTGTATTTTTTGTTTTAATGTTTACGCCCATCTTTGAAGGGCTGGCAAGGTGATAGAGAAGGGAGGGGTGTTACCCATAAAAAAGATGCATAATCTTAAAAAGATTTCCATTATGATTCATTCCTTTTTTACATTCCTTAAAAGATTTCGCCCCCTCCACCTTTTGTAGTGATGCTCTGGAAAATTCAGGAATTTCCTGTGACCATATTTTGATGCATACTACTAGTATATGTTATTATAGACGTATAGCTTAAATAGATTATCATAATCGTTTATATGTAATTATTGAAGAAGAACAAGAGGCATTGAGGAACTTGCAATAAGAATCAGGAAAGGTTAAACAAAGGAGGGGATCTCCAACAACACCCGGTTTCAGCACCCACAGCAAAACCCCAAAACACCCAATGCAAAAACACAAAGCAGACAAGCACAGAGAGAGACGCGTAAGGGACAAGGAACTTCAACGCACAACACAGAAACATCAAACACAAAGGACTACACATAAACCAACGAGACCAATGGGCAACCGGTGCCGACTTAGGACGGCCATCTACCACGGAAATAGCTGAAGGTGTGGTTATCATGGATTACATGCGCACAACCCTCCAACTTTTCCGATTACCCAGAGGTCTCGAAGAATTGTGGTGTAAAACAACCTCCTCACTGTCAGATGACCACACACAAACAAGATCGCAAAACGCAGGGGCCCAAGCAACACAGATGAATATGTAAATGGATATAAAAAGAGGGCGTACGTAATACAATCCGTGCTCTACCGCCGCGAGCTCATGTATGTTATCAACCGAGGAGTCCGACTGACATTCAGAGAGGACAGGTGGTCGGGGCCCTGTCTTCTCTAAAGAGGTATGGACAGGGCCCGTCATGGAGTCCCGTCGTCGCAGTCAGTCAGAGTGCAAGTTTTAACAATGAGCTTGTACAAGACTGTAGATTGGTCAAGTACTAAGCCTAGTGTCCGTCTGGTGACATTAGGATCATATCCACGTTATAAAAGGCGTTTGATGATTCTGACGCATTTTCGATAGTGATGTTGTCTATCTTTGATTCTTCTTATCTTGTTAATAATGTCACAATAAAATGCAGGTTGTGAAATAAGTAACAAAAAAAAAATAAATAAATAGATAAATTAAGTAACAAGTAACAATAAATAAACAAATAAATAGATAAATTAAAGAAGGTCAAGGTTTCCGCTTTATATTTTAGTCACGACTTTCTTTAAAATGTTACAAAAATATTTCTCATGTACCTTTTTTTTAAATTCGGACCTATACATGCAACGCAGTATAACACTTTTGGATTTTTGAATTGAACAACATGCCCTTTATTGTGACATGAACAAAACACGGAAAATAAAAATAGGCAGAATCCCCATGTATTAGAATCGACAATCGACATTTATACCGTTAATATGATCCCGGTGTTACATTACAAGGGCACTATGAGTGGTACTTGAACAATCTACAGCTGCAGTGTATTCTTTATAATTGGGTGTGATAACGAGACTTCATGACGGACAATGTTAAAACATCGTAAGCGAAGAAAAGACCCCGCTAGCTGCCCTTTCTGAATATCGGTCAGACCCCGAGGTTGTTTTTATGCATGAAATCGCTCCAGCTGGAAGAGCACGGACTGCTTTTCGTCTGCTTGACTTATTTTTCCTTCTTTTTTTGCCTCTTTTTGATTATTTATTTACATATTCACATATTTACATGGGTCCCTGCGTTTTGCTGTCTTGTTTGCATGATCCTTTTACAATGAGGAGAATATTATACACAATACACTAAATGTGCGATCCAGACCGCTTGTTAGTCTTTTGTGTTAAGTCTTATAATGTCGTGTTTGGTGTTCCCTGTACCATTTGGGTTTTTTGTTTCTATACAATTATTGACTTTTGATGAGGTCCACATGTGACTTTACAGACCTGGTCAGGTATTGGTTGACCGAGGCCGAAGGCCGAGTTTAACCAATACCTGACCAGGTCTGTATAGTCACGAGTAGACCGCAATCAAAAGTCAATAACTGCTTTATTAAATTATCAGGATGTTATTAACATTTGCATTGCACATGTTGCAATAATACGAGAAGACAAAAAAAAAAAAATCAACGCACGCGCTAATCCCGAATAGACCGCTTTGGAGCGTTAGCGGTCAACTCACTTTGAGGTACACTCTATCAAACAGCGTATCAACCAATCAGAAATAAGCAATATCGCCAATAATTTCTAATCATTTAATAAAGTGCTTTGCTGCAATCATTGTTGGAAGTCCCTTTCTCGTTGATCTGTAGATCGCATGTAAAAGATCAAATTCAAAGTTTGATTTATACTAACTACACGGTGAAAAACATAATTAAGTTTTTGACCATATTACATTGTTTAGACTTAGGATCACTGACGAGGGTTTAGTACCCGAAACGTGCATGTCTGGTCCATGCTGTAAATTTATCAGGTTTAAAATGATGCTATTGTATTTAAAGACGTTTACCATTAGTATTCATCTACTTCTACAACTGTTACAATTCTTAACTAAGCGGAATCCTTTTTAGAAATAGTCTGATATCTATATCCGGAATACTGAAAAGTCATATTGAGAATGTAAAGAAGTAGAATAAGCATATTGTAACGTTATGATGAATGCCATGAATAATGTTACAAAATGGAAATTGTTCTCAGAACCACGGGCTGTTTTAGCTTAAAAAAAGAAAAAGAAAAAACAAAACCACCTGAAAAGAGAATGAGAGAGAATGAGATAGAGGAGAGACACAAAATATAAATGAACTCCCTGACCTCCAAAATGAGTTATGAAAAAAAGGATAAGAAGGATCGAGGTATTGAGGGTTACCTGGTAGGTCGTCCTGTATCTTCAGCTTGAAGAAAATTAAACCTATACCATTTTGCCTTTGTTGAGATATAATATTAGGGAAGGATTTCGAGCTGTCAGAAAGTTGCAATGTACAAGTATCGTTGCTTGATGAGCTTCTCTTGAAACGACCATGTCTGGATGACTGGAAAATCTCATGGTGCGAAGTCTCTGCGTTGATATGAATTATAAAAAGATAGAGAATAGTTACCAATATAAATATACTCCAGATTTTCATGATTGGTAAGTTTCAATATGGTCCAGCTTTAAATACATGTACACCTCCTATATAAGAATAAGAGTAACATCGATAAGCACAACTTAGGGGAACGTCAAACATTCAGACAGAAAAAAATTGGCACCCGTACAAATTCTTACTTCAAGTAAAGAAGCCATGTTTCGTCTTTTGTCAGTATAATTATTTTAATTAGTCCCCTACCGGCAACGCCGAGGGGGTCTCTTAGTTTTTTATTTTACAGAACATGAGCCGATCCAGGGTATGTTGGGAAAGGAACTGTTCCAACTTTGAATATATTTACAAGGAAATGCAGCCTGTAATCATAGTCTAAGAATTGCCGAAATGATCCATAGGATTTAAATGTCCCACAAAAACAGGAGATAAATAAACTATAACCTCTCCCTAGATTCGCAGTTCTAATGTATGATATACTTCTGCCTTATTATAAAGGATTAAATGTTCAACTTTAAGGAAAAATATCAAAACCAAGGTCTTTCATAATAAGGTATCAAATTATCTTAGTTTATTGAAAAAGTAGGTACTAGGTAATATTAGTTGATTTTTTGAAGACGATTATAATTTGCTGTAATTGGAATGAAAGAAAATTAGCTGTCCTTAAAGAGAAACCTCAAAGAAGTATCATGTCTGTAAACATGATATATGATATTTCACATACATTTTGTACTAAGTAAATTGGTAATTTTGCAATACACTAAACAAATTGACAAGACTTCTTTTAAATTACCATAATTATGTAAAATCTGACATATGACATAAATGGGTATTACGTGTATTGCGTTTTTAAAATGAATGCGTTTGTTTGTTCTTAACCAAAAAGTTTTTTCTTCACATACATAGCTCTTTTCTCTATCTCTTTTTAAAGAAGTCATGATATTATTTTTAACATCTGTTCAAATCGAAAATTCATTTCATGATTTTGTTTAAATCCAAAATAATTCTAAAAATGAATTTCAAAGATGAAAATCATACTTCCTACGGTCGAAAGAAATCAACTTTTGATAAGTTCTCAAGATGAGGATGAAATATTCTTCTTCAGTTTTGGTCGTACCCTGTGAGGCAGCCTATGTGAGACAAATAAGTTGTCTCAAAGGCTACATCATCCAATCATCAAACGTTAACTTAATATACCAATCAGCTGTTCCAAACGACCAATCAGAGATATCGTACTAATGACGGTTGCGGCTTGTGAAATTACTTCCGGTAAATGGCAATGAAATATTGACGAAGCAGTTTGACATCGGAGGGCTATCAAGTCATTTTGCAGACGTGGGACGAAGTATTGTGAAATTCCATTTATCAGTCAGAAAAGCACGATTGTTGTCTAGTCTACCAATATTTTCTACCGGTCAGCATTTTGTCTCGACAATGCGTAGTATCAGTTGTCAAGGAGTAACGACAAGAGTGTAGCTACTTAAACCCCTATCACACTTTAACGTATCGGCCCACATATCTACGGCGTATCAGGATACGTGGCAGTAAGAAAGGAACACCGCAGCAACGCAGTAGGAACGCCAGCTTAGGTAGCGAGTACTCTTTGAAACAGCATGATCTCTTGATACGAAAGTGTGCGGAGTTTTTGTAAGTTCGCAACTAAAATTACGTAGCACGTACGTAGCAACTTCCATACGCCGTGTGTACGTAGCACGAACGCAGTGCAAACGAAAGAAGCGCAGTAGCAACGGAGCAGGAGCGTCGTTAATACTCTTACAACGCAGTACGAACGAATAACAAACGCAAGCAATACCCTTTTGGCGTAAGTGCTGCGTACAAGGCGTTTCTGCTTCGTACCCGCGGCTTTCTTTTCTTTTCTACTACGTATGATGCACGTTCAATTTCGTATTTTTTGTTTCTTCGATTTACGCATGTATGGCGTACGAACTACGTTTTTTCGTTCCTGTTACGTAAGAGCTACGTTGGTGTTACGTTGTGTGAGTATATGCTACGTTAAAGGAGTATCGTTCATTCCACCTCGACGTAAAAGGTGCATTTGCTATGATTTTATGAACACATGATGGAAATCTAGGGGAAAAATAAAGTTTTGAACCTATTGAGAATGAATTAAGATTAATTATACCGTATATTTACAAGCTTCCACTAGATCAACCAAACAGATGTATGTCTTCAAATTGAATAGCATCATTTAAGAACAGATAAATTAGCAACATGGACCAGACATGCACGTTTCGGGTACTTAACCCTCGTCAGTGACCCTTAAATCTAAACAATGTAATATGCCAACAAAGTTTGAAAGTTACTATGTCGAAAACGCGTACCGAAAGACGTAGCAAGATGGGTGGGATATGATGCTGCAGGACCCACGTTTTAGAAATTTCAAGAAATTTTGGTAACAGAAATTTTAGAATGCGTCGAAAAAACGATCAACCGAAATTTATCGAACTTGGCTACATGTGCCTGGACTCCTGGTCCACCAGCAGTGACACTTACCAAGTGGTATTAATGTAAACGTCTTCAAATTGAATAGCATTATTTAAGAACAGATAAATGGCGAACGGAGTCTAAATTAAGTATGCACTAATTTCAAAGGGCACTTTGATGATACCATTTACCCTTTTTGTGTTCATATTATTTTAAGTGGAAAATCGAAGAATATCATATTTGGGAACCAAAGATTTTTTTCATACGAACGTGAGCGCCACGGCAACGCAGCAGAAACGTCGCTATAAGAATATTACGTAGCTCCAACGTCGTACTTACTCAGTAGAAACGCATTGAACGCAACACGTACGTGCCGAACGCCGCACGTACGTGTTGGTAGGACGCATTGGTACGTCGCTCATACGTGATAGAAACGCCTCTTACGCCTTATATACGACTCACTTACGCCTTGGGAATTATAAGATGGACGAAATACGCGGCAGACCTTTTCGTTTCTCTCGCGTAAAGAATTTTGGCAAAAAGACTCCTCTTACGTAGCTGATACGAAAAAGTGTGATAGGGGCTTTAAAAATGAAGAAAAAATAGATTCCTTTACTTTCTACTGAGTGAGACATAAAAATTTACACTCGTGACGGAAATTTCCGTCACTCGTGTAAATTTTTATGTCTCACTCAGTAGATCGTGATAGAACCTATTATTCCTAAATTACACCTGAAAATATAGATTTAAACAAATTGAAAATCTTTAGCCAATTTATCAACTTAATTGGATTCTTATGAAAACGTCAACGAAATTAGTTAAAATATTCATGTTCCAGAAATTGTTATACATAATCTATCATTCTTCTTTTTTCGGTGAAATTATACTATATAATTTGTCATTCATTAACGCATCAATAAGTTAGTGCATGAAGGACAAAGTTTCACGTGTTTGTACTGTATAGAGATGTTATTATATGCGCAAGTATCGTTAGAAAGAACATATGACAGGCGTCACGAGAATCTCTCTGACGTCATAATTGAGAAAACCGACGTCAAACGCAGCGACCTTTTCTCAATCAAAATAGAACTAAAGGTTTCCTCCGGTTTCGAAGGAATTTTGTGTTTTAGGGGTGTGGGTTTATTCTTTATCATAAGGTCATTTGTTCTTTGTTTGTTTTGTTTTTTTGTTTTAATTATCGATGGACCAGCTTAATAAAAGTAGCTATAAATACGTCAAAATAGAAAAGAAACAGCTTGTTATATTAAAATTCCTTTCACTTTGAAATCAAATCAATCCTTCCCTTCACGAACATACAAAGTGTTCAATATTCAATGAAAATACAAAGCAAACAAAAATAAATCAAGTTGTAATTTTCAAAATCACTGTAAATGAATCAATAACAACCAGACTGAAGATTATGCGCGCGTGGTTCATTCCTATTTCAGATTTATTTTTCACTACAAATATTGAGCATCAACGTTGACTTTAAAAAAATCTCAAGCAATGTAACAAAACTCTTACCTTTGGAGAAAATTCCCCCATATTCAGGCCCAAATGAATCTGCGGTATCGAAAAAGAAACAGGTCAGAAATTTCATTTTATTACTTTCGCATTTTATACATGTAGTAAGATCAACCAATATTTCAAAAAATTCATCAGCTGATCTGATATTTGAGTACAGGAAAGAAAAACCAAGTTCGCATCTTGATGATCGATCGTCACCTGTTTTTGACTTTATATGACGTGTCCAGTCTGCAGGGTTTTTTTTTGGGGGGGGGGGGTAATTTTTTTTTTTTTTTTTTTATTTAATTATCATTTTCTTTTAGAAATAGCACTAGAGTAATATTGAACCAGTAAATTTATATATACATTCCTTATAATGTTTCGTAAAAGAACTAAAGAAAAAGACAACAATCAAACGAGGGTCTTCATTTCTTTCCATTTCTTTCTTTACTTATAGTTTTAACAACTGATTATTCCGTTGACACGAGAATACCGGAAAACTTTGCATAGATTCTTTATAATCTAACATTTCCGTAAAATGTGAGTTTTAGGACATTCATTCTTCGCATGGCAAAGTTATTTGTGCTCGAAAAAGCTTTCTTACGATGCGAAAAGCGTAGTTACCATACGGTATGCGGTATGAAGTGTTCCAACTCTCAACTTTCTTGAAGAAAATTACAAGCCAAGAATCAAAGTTAAAAGGTAAAGAAGCGAAGTCACGAAATTCAAGGGAGTGTACCATTTCTTCACATCGTAACTATTTGACTTTTTTTGTATCTCTTCTTCGCGGGTTTGCTTCCCTACTGAGAGAAGTGATCTATCTGTGCGTCATCGCTTCTACAATGTACGTGTATTGATGACTACGCGAGCAAGTGATGACACTAAAAGAACAACGTTGTTACGTGCGATGCTATGTAGACACAGCAGAAAATAAAAATTGGAAATAATCGCTGATATATAAAACCAGTATTGCAACGAACCCCTACGCTTGCGATCCAGCGACCATCATCCGCAAAATATTTCTTGATTTTGCTAATTCCCAGATACAATGTACCCTCCCTCCCAACCCCTCCATCACCTCGTTCTTTCTCAAACAACACTAGAAAGAAATCATTCGCCAAAACAAAGCATGTGAACGGTTAATATCAATTAGTTCCAGCTATTCAGTCAGGCGAAAGAAGCAAAAAGCAGAGAAGCAAGATTTTATCTGTTACAGCAGGTACTGTCCAGAATTTTTTATACCTCCAACTCACCTAGTTTTAATTTGTGAAAACACACACATACACATCCTCTCGTGCGAACAAAAGTCGATGATGAAACAATCAACACTTCATCTCAACCGTTCATCTGTTGCATTTTTGACATAATTTAAATATGTGTTCATGAATTCGAAGGTGACCTTAACCCATATTACATGTACATGTAAGTGTAGAGTGTCATCATCATTGGTCATTCATGCAAATTTGATCTAATTACAATACATGGTATGTGAATGATGTTCAAATGTAAAATAAAATATCGGCGTCTCCTTATACCGGTAACCATGCAATTTCAAGACTGCATAGTCATAAAAGTGTACACCTTTGCTCTATGATTTAGACGTATGAGAAGATTATGGACATAAAGCTATACAATTTGCTTGATTATAATTAATAATCTAGAAACAACCGATTAAATAAATGATTAATTCCCGTAGAATTCCATTGTAAAATCGATATCTGTTGTAGGTGGAGCTCTAATATAGATTTTTTGAGAGGCCGCAAAAAAGAAAAATTATTGACTACTCTTCTAACTTATAGTACACTGAGGTGAATTTTTGTGGCTCCGCGGAAGCATCAGTGATGAGAATTTAATATTTGAAACACATGTCTGGTGCAGAATCATTGCTTTGAAATTTTCTTCATGATGATAAACAGTTGGATCACATCCGTAGTATTATTATAAACACTTATTTCATGTTGCAGCATGGAGCAGTTAAATCGTTCCCCGTGTCTTGATGTTTAGAAGTGTATTTTAAAATTACTTCTTTCCAGCTCTGTCGCCTAAAAGAAGCTTCGTTTTGGCCCTTTATCGATTTGACATCATATATATTTTTGCTATTTCGGAAACTCGTCATTCCATTCAAAACTATCTGATTCATCGAAATTAAAGGAGGTTAACATCTTAGCACCATCCCTCCAATGCTGTTTTGAACATAGGTATAGAACATATTTGGATATGCTGCAGGAAATTCGGAGCGGCGCACTCTCTGTGAAGTAAATATACAAATCTAAATTCACAAGATTTAAGAGGGCGCTACTGAAATGAATTTTGGTGGCTCCGCTGGAAGCATCACTGATGAGAATTATATATTCGAAACACGTGTCTGGTGCAGAAACATTGGTTTGAAATTTTCTTCATGAAGGTACAGAGTTGAAACACTTCCGTATTGCAATATTTTAAAGAATTCCCTGTCACAAAATTGAATGAAACTTTTCTAAAACTAAGGGATATTTCCTTCATGGCATAGTTTGTTCTTAGCAGGTTCTTTGGCAAAATATTTACTTGGTCATGTTTAGAATTTTGCTCTTGATAATTTCAAATTGTTCGGCCCGAGTATCACTGATGAGACATTACTTGTTGAAATATATATATCGTGCACTGGAATTTTATGATATAGCATATTTTTGATGCTGACAATTCCCTCATTCATTTGCCTGTAATTCAGTTTGAAAAATAAATGGTCTGCTAAGAAATACACTATAAACTATATATATTTCCTAAAACATAATGTGACCCAAGAACAGATATGACTTCCAAGGCTTGAAAATCAAAGTGTAAAATTTCTTGTACGAAGGTTGTCCGTAAAGTTCGTGGACTGCTTTGGTAAAAGCTAGCAAACAATGGTAAGATGAATGAAAGTATTATTTTTATTTAATTCAAGTTTCATATCTATAATACGCAAAATTACATCTCAAACAAAGCACAAATAGTTATATTTCTATAAAATATAAAAAGGACACTTCCTCATAAGCCGAAGCACTAGCATGAGAATCCTTGACGTTTGACAATTCTACTCTCCTCTCTAAATTAAGACTTCAAGAAATCAAATTTCTTGAAAAATTAACTACTTGAAAAGCAAAACCACATAGCAGACACTCACAGAAAGAGACACAAAAGACACAAGGAACACCAAATCACATCATAGAAACACCAAACACAAATAATTACACATAGACCAACAAGACCAATGGGCAAGCGATGCCGCCAGAAACAGACGGTGTGGTTATCCGGAATACGTGCGTACAACCCTTCCAATTTTCTGATTACCCAGATGCCTCGAAGAACAATTGTGGTGTAAAATACCCTCCTCACTGTAAGATGACCATACAGACAGACAGCAAGACGCAGGTGCCAAGAAACACACAGATAGAAATGTGAATGGATATAAAACAGAAATACAATCCATGATCTGCCGACTGTAGCGAGCTCATGCATGTTATCACCCGATGAGTCCCACTGACATTCAGACAGGACAGGTGGTCGAATTAAAAATAGTATTTAGATAAATTGTCAAAATAAAAAATTCATTAAACAAAAACCGTTATTTTCGGCCACAATCTGACCCTTAGCTTAAAACAATGTTTGGTTCTTTGACTTGCTAAAGTGAACCCACATGGTAAATTTTAAGGACCTAGGACTGAGAGCCATTCTCAGTTCAAGGTCCATAACTCTGCAAAAAAGGTCATTTTAACACAAACTAAAACAGGATCTGTAATTCATTGTTATGAAGGTATACGCCAAGTTTCAATTCAATAGCTGCAAAGGCTGCGAAAAAAAAAGTCCGGAAAACTGTTAAATTGTTGAAATTTCTATGTTCAATTCTGCTAAGAATGGGTCAATTTTTCCGAAACCTAAATGGATCTGCAGTTGTTCATTTTAAAAGCATATATGAAGTTTCATTTCAATAATTTCACATGTCCCGGAAAAGTGAATTTTTTTTGGAAAATTTCCATGTTCAAGGGTCATAACTATACTAAAAATAGGTCAATTTTGCAGATACTCAAACTGCATCTTACGCCACTAGATACCAAGTCATGTGTCATATTTCAATCTAATATCTTGAAAATCTTCTGAAAAAAAGTTCGGAAAATGACCTCGAACGGTTGGACGGATGGACGGACACACGAATAGCGCCATAACATTATACGTCCGTCTTAATACGGGCGTATAAAAATGAAAGGAGAAGATCTCCAACCGGACCCGGTTGCAGCATCCACATAGAGGTTTGGAAGGGCCTGTCATGGAGACCCATCGTCAAAATCAGAGTGAAATTCTTCAGAATACTCTGGTACAAGGCTGAAGATTTATAATTTAGTCAATCACCATGCCTAATGTCTGTTTAGTGTCAGCTGGAACGTATCCAAAGTACAAAAGGTGTTTCATGATTAATAATGAAATGATGGAATAAATTTGATTTAGAAGTTACAAGCTTTCTCTTCGATCTTCAAACAACCTTTTTTGTATTACATTCTGTTTAAACATACAAATAACACATAAGGCTAGGAATTTCACGCTTCATTCCATCGACAAAAAAACATGTATCCGATTGCCAGTGAATGAATTCTGTAAAAAGATATCTAAAGCATCTAAATCGTGGGTCCTGTAGCACCATATCCCACCCATTCTGCTACGTCTTTTTAGTACATTTTTGGACATAATAATTTTCATACTTTTTGGCCATATTACATCGTTTAGACTGAGGATCACTGACGAGGGTTTAGTACCCGAAATGTGCATGTCTGGGCGATGCTGTAAATTTATCGGGTTTTAAATGATGCTATTGAATTTAAAGACGTTTAACATCCAACAGAACTTTCTCACGAGAAAAGAAATATCAGACTACTAGCATAAGCCCAGGGCCGAAGCAAAATTATTTTTTCTATAAATCGATGTCTAGCATACATGTATTATGTCTAAATGTACAAGAATCTCTTTATTTTATCAATGAAGTACAATACACTTTATTTATATTTTAAACTGTAAATATTC